>WOVY01005836.1:0-79773 GCA_013436015.1 Rhipicephalus annulatus | reverse complement strand
GAAATTTCATAGTGCCACTTTGGTGCCAAAAAAATGCTTATTTGAAATAACATCACGTTTCAGGGGTCCGATGGCATTAGCGTATTAGATATCCGCCTGAAAACGGACCTCTGATGTAGCAGTTGCATTTGTTGTTTTGCCCAATGTTGGTCGTTTTATACTGCGGCTGCTGGCACTAGCTGGAGCAGAGTGAAAGTAGCGAGAGCCATGGCAGTTCCGATGATCATTGAACAATTTTCTGCTTGCTTGTTTAAACTGATTTCTGCTAAATGGCACAACTTATGCAGCTGAACCAGCAGAAAACAGAACTTCCGAGTCCATCGCTTTATTCTTCTTAGTAATGTAAACCAGTTCTGTTTCTTTTTTTTAATTTACTAAATGTCCCATTCATACCGCATGTGTTGCCATACATTTACCTTAACTTCTCAATTAGTAGAGTACTGCTGTTTATGATATTGTCATTTTAGACATACCCAAACATTAATCTTTGACTCTGATACAAAATTTGCCTTTTGTATTTTTTAATTCAATATGCATTGTGTATGCAAAATAGCTCAAATGCTTAATGAAACATGTCGGTTGCTGTTACACACATTTGTGAACTGTTCTCTCTCTCTCTCGCTTCACATACAATATTTTGAATTACAAAATGCGGTGTCAAAAGATGCTTTGCCTGATTTACTTTATCAGGCATCATTGTCATTGCGTGTTACCTAAAATTGGTGTAATTTGTTATGTTGTTACTCATGATTTCTTTGCCTTCTCTTTCAGACAATGATGAAAAGGGAGAGATGCTCGAAGGGCTGGGTGTTCACGATCGGTGAGTGCCTCTTTGTGTTTCTAGTTACATTAGGGAACTCACCTCAGCTAGCAGGCCGCAGTCACGTCTGCAAAAGGACAGGGACAGAGCTTGAACAGTATGTCTCGTAGAGGTTCACATTTGAAGCCTCTCCTATATCACATCTACGTATCGCCTCTAAAGGAGATTTTATGCCAGTTTTTAAAAAACTTATCAATAAGGATTTCCAGAATGAGCCAAGTCTAGACGCCATTCGAAATGTGGAACTAGCGTTTTCCTGGAATGCTTTAACTGATATTGAACCCATGGGGTGCCTGATGAGAAAATTCTATTGCAGAGGATGAGAAGACAATGCGAGTACTTTAGCGAAGTCACAAAACTTTGTTCCATGCGAAGCCACGTTTTGGGACTCCTGAGATACATCATGCAAGAGGGGGTTGTGTCATCCCTACCGGTGCACGGTAGTACTCCTGGGTTTGGTTCCGCTCTTGAAGCTCCTCTAATAAGCCAGGCAAACTGAGTTGCTTTGGTTAAAAGCTGCTGAGTACCAAACCCCAAAGTATAGCTAATCTGATGCCACTTGATAAGGACAGATGCTTGGGCTAGTTGGTGATTGGGAATCAACTTATTTGCACAGCCCAAGACTACGAGTAGTTTATGACATAACTACAGAAGAAGAGACAAAGACAGAAAGATTATGGAGGCCAATGAAGTGCAAATGCCGGGTGATCGATGTATTAGCATGCCTTCGCTTGCTCTGACTAAAAAAGAAATAGAGTTTCTGGCTTTGGCGCAATATATTGTGAATTGTGCTGAGCTGTGGAGTTGTAACCATATAATAAGATGATTGATTGTCTTGCTGTGATGCAATAGGTTGTTGTGATTACGTCGGTGATATTCTGTTACGAGTATATATTTCCAGCGTTTTCACAAATAAAATTTCAGTTGAAGTCAGCGCTCTTTCTGTCCTTGTCTCTTCTTTTGTAGTTATGTCGTAACTACTCGTAGGTCTGCGAGTATGTTTATCTGATGCAATATTTCACGTGTTGTGTGTCAACACTGCTGGCTTCACTTGCCTTGTGTGGTTGTAATGCCTTCTTCCTCCATGGCGTATATGTGCTTTTACGGCTAAGTGAATCGAATTGTGCATTTCATGCATTTGCCGAGTTCAGAGTTGTGAGAACACAGTAGGCCTGTAATTAAGGCTGTTGTGTACATTCAGCCAAGTGTTATTGCACTGCATAGAGCAGTCACTGATTTGCAATTTGGTTGTCTAAAAGTAGCCAGCACTCCTTGCTCTGTCTATCGCAATGTGGTCCCACTTGTGTAGTTGGCAAAGACAGCAGGTATCAATTTTTGGTGTGGTTGGCTCGGGAAGCCACATATTGTGTGAAATACTGCTGCAGTGTTTCTGAGATGCGCTAATGTCGCACATGTCTGGACCAGAGGTTGCAGCAGTATGGTCAGAGGCTTGATGAAGTGGCTTCTTGGTGGCATACTTCTCCCTTCCCAGCCCACGTTTCCTGTGTAGCTTTCAGTGTACCTGTGGCAATGAAAAGACAAAGAGGGCATGTGTATTTTGTGATAACTCAGCTTTTTTTGACAAGTTTACAAAATTTTTGCACCTAAAATTTCAACTTTCTTTTGGGTGAGTTGCTTCATACTTGAAAGGAAAAAAAAGACTGTTGCACACAAGGGCACAGCTAGACACGAACAGCACTCTTCTTCTGTTTCCTAGGGCTGTTTGTGCGCAACCATCTTTTCCTTCAAAGTATATATTCATGAGGCAGTCCTACAGTAATGTAACTTAGCAAGGCATTGCAAAACATGTGAAAGGAGACGAAACAGTGATAAGGGGAAGATGCTAGTCAATAACTGATTTTTACTGCCTCAGGTGTAGACTTATAGCTCACGAGACAACACAGCTGAATTCTGCTATGTGCACTAAGTATATGTTTACGTAAGAGAGATAGTCTCGCCATTTTATTGTTGGGGTGGGAAACGCAGAAAATAACACACCTATTTTACTTTTCCAGTGCTGTTCGATTAAACAATCTGCAACATTTTTCATCTCAGTACTTTTACAGAGCATGTACACCCACCAGAATGGCTTAGTGTGTTACCAAGTGATTGAATTCACATATTTGTTGGTTTATCATCAGTCTGGCGGTATCCGGGTTGCTATGAAGGCATTAAAGGAATGGCTTGGCATAGCCAGAATGTCTTTTTTCTTGTACATGAATCGGCTCACGTGAGCCAGCCCTACTGGCATTGATAACAGCATCTGGCAGCTCTCATTTTGGGATGTTGCGGCAGCTAGGGGAACTGATCATTCTTCTATTCAACTCAGGTTTTTTGAGGCTCACTTGATGCCATTGATTATTTTTGGGAGGCTCTTGACTACAGAAACTGCGTCATAGGAAAGAAAACACACAGTAGGTTGCAAAGCATGACAAATTTAATTTGATACATCATTTTCACTGGTATAACGCACCACGACAAGAACACACTCAAAGGAGAGATGCAGACACACACAGCTCTAAACTTGCAACTAGTTTTATTTGCGATCACACATGCTGTTTATACACAGTAGACCGATAAACCCTGGATAATGTCACGTCAAGAATACAGCACAACCCATGCACGTGTCATCACCGATCGCGACAATCTACAACTAGCCCGTCAAGTGAAGATTCTAGATACTTCTTTTCTTTATATGATAATGCTATGGAAGCCACACTCACACATTTTTCTTTCATTTTGTCTATTTCAAAAGCTTCAATAATTTCACGTGTGGTTCTGTCACGGGCCTTAAAGAGTATACGGGTGTTCTGGAACATAGGGACGCAACCGCACCTCTCACAGTGAAGGGCCAAATGACCACATACAGCTCTTTCTACATTGTACTTGTGTTCCTTTAGTCTTTCATTCACACACCTTCCAGATTGGCCTTGTTGACCGCTGTCGCCGAATGTATAAGCAGAAAGGAAGGGCAAACGTCAAAGACCAGGCAACCGCCACTAAGGCAGGCAAGGTTGCTGTAGTGCCTTACATGCGTGCCATTTCGCATAACTTGCGAAGGATAGCAAAGAAGGCGGGTGCGGATGTAGTGTTTTCTGCTCCTGAAAAGTTGCAAGGAATGTGCAAAAAGGTCAATGCAGAAAGTAGCGGGAAACAGGATTGTAAGATTAAGCACCGGGAGAAATTTGTGAAGTGTTGTAGTAGTGTTGTTTATAGCACTCCCTTGACTTGCGGTTGCAAATACATAGGCTAATCTGGAAGGTGTGTGAATGAAAGACTAAGGGAACACAAGTACAATGTAGAAAGAGCTGTATGTGGTCATTTGGCCCTTCACTGTGAGAGGTGCGGTTGCGTCCCTATGTTCCAGAACACCCGTATACTCTTTAAGGCCCGTGACAGAACCACACGTGAAATTATTGAAGCTTTTGAAATAGACAAAATGAAAGAAAAATGTGTGAGTGTGGCTTCCATAGCATTATCATATAAAGAAAAAAAGTATCTAGAATCTTCACTTTGACGGGCTAGTGTAGATTGTCGCTATCGGTGATGACACGTGCATGGGTTGTGCTGTATTCTTGACGTGACATTATCCAGGTTTTATCGGTCTACTGTGGTATAAACAGCGTGTGTGATCGCAAATAAAACATTAGTTGCAAGTTAGCGCTGTGTGTGTCTGCATCTCTCCTTTGTGTGTGTCCTTGTCGTGGTGCGCTATACCAGTGAAAATGATGAATCTCAACCAACTAGCCCGGCAACGTGCCTTAGCAAAGTTAATTTGATAATAAAGTTTGTTTCAACATGTTACATAGCATAGTTCTTATTGATGCAGTGTGATGATGTTCAATACAGTTTAACAAGTTTTATTGCTTAAAGGAGCAGTGACATAAACTTGACACATGTTGCGCTTTTGGCATCAATATATGGTTATCAACACCCTAGTAATAATTCGGTACCGACAATGCAACAGTGGGGCGAATTAGTATATATATTAGTATTACCTGTATCGAAGCCAATTCAAAACGGGTCCAAAGCGTGCTAATTTTTAGCACTGCCCACTGACCTCCATTAAAAAGGCTGGATGACACATCCCCGCTCTCCCATCTGAAAGCCACCGGAAGGTCCTTCGCTGTCCCGGAAGCTAACGTCTTCTGAGTGTTTTAGGCGTGCTGATTTAAATATTATCTGGTGAAAGTTGTTGTAATGATCGTATTAATTGTTTTTTTAATCATATAACATTCTCACAGTTATCTAACGCTACACGAAAAATGACAGACGCCGTAGTGATGCTTTCCAAATACAGCGGAGTGCTGTAATCTGCTCTACGATTAGACATCACTTGGAACGCTGACTAAAGCTACACGAAAAATGACAAACGCCTTCTGAGTACGGCAAAATGCTGTAACGTACAACCTTGCAATTACTTATCAGTCAAAAAAAAAATTGTCACTGAATATTTTTACAAAAAAAAAGGAGGGGGGGGGGGGACAGTGAGTGCACTGGTAGCCAGGAGGGCAAAGGTTTGTCTTTTGTATGTGATCCGGGAAGGAAAACGGTGTAGGAATGGCATCATTTCGAAGATGAGTTTTTGGTTCCGAGCGGGTCAAAGCATGACTGCAAAATGGTCACAGCAAAATCTGCTTTCTGGAGACAACATCCTGTTCTCCCTCTTTGAGTTACTGACCCATTTCTCGTAAATTTGAGGGCTCGAGCCTGAGAAACTGCATGTAAGAAAATACGAAACACCTTCAACATGCCTCGTTTAAAAAAAGACAATCAAGTACCGGAATTTCCTTGCAAAAGGCGTAAAAAGCAATATAATTTTGAGGTACCTACATGCAAAATGTCTTCGCAACGGCATTTACAGTCAGTTCATACAGCTTACTGTGCTACAGGCTGGCATTTTATTATTAAGAAGAGAAAAAAACCCTCGCGCCGGCATCTGGTGAATGTGCATGGCATTGGCTTCTGGGACGCCAATGGCGGCTTCCGGGCGCACTAGATGTGCCATCCAGCTCCCCCTAGTAGAGATCAGTGGCGCTGCCAAGCAGTCGCCTCCTGCAGTCACGCCCCATATGATCACGGCGCCACACAAAATGGTGACGCGACTTTCAGTTGACATTTCATTTGCTCGGCCCACGCGTGTGTACGCATGTCTTCGCCACTGCCCATAGTTGTTGCCGCCATCATCAGCGTCCACAAGCAATGACGAAAACATTGAAGAATATGCAATCGCAGCGATTCACGGTGTGACGAATCATTTTCGGTCTGATTCTCTTCTGAGGAGTTAATCTGAAATCGATTCCGGACTGAGCAGCAGCAAAGGAGCTGGAGATGCACACTTTGGCCTTGCTGGCTGGTAAGACATATGAATGCTGCGTTCGTGTTACTTGTTCACGATAATCGTATAGCTTCAAATAATTACATTCGCGCCCACAACTCCACAATAAATCGACTAAAGCGGCACAACGAAAACGCAAGATGCACACAAGTGCACTGCATAAGCCAAGTAAAGCAAAGGAAGGAAAGTCGTTGCCAGGCTTCGCCACTTGATGGTACTAAATGTAGGCACCGCAATTACAACACTAAAATTGTTGACGTCATCACTGCTCG
Organism: Rhipicephalus annulatus; assembly: GCA_013436015.1. Taxonomy (NCBI): domain Eukaryota; kingdom Metazoa; phylum Arthropoda; class Arachnida; order Ixodida; family Ixodidae; genus Rhipicephalus; species Rhipicephalus annulatus. Next base: position 73,343 of record WOVY01005836.1, on the reverse strand, counting down.
CTCATCGTCACTCACCGCCTGAGGCATGCCCTAGGAGCTCGCTGAACACGTCTAAGTACTGTCTATGTCTTATGGCCGGGAACGCGCCGTTGAGCCTTTGAATGCTCTTTGTGCTTGAAATAAAATAACTTTGAAGTAACGGACACCATTCACACTTCACTAAAGAAAACTCATGCATAGCAAGCAATCAAATGAACCCCACACTTGAGTTTGAAATTCGCTGTCCCTGCTCTTTTTGGGGTCAGATACTGTGATGCTGCCTATCATTTAAACCAAGATGTGCTTGTTCTGATTCACATGTTGAAAGAGCCAGGCGGCTCGCAATGATGTTGTGAAACATCAATACTGTGTATGCGAATACTTGAAATGGCTCATTGGAACAAATACACAGTCGAAGCATGTTATCTGGAGATATCACCTCAGTCATTTGCTAGACTGCAGTACACACACCAACATGAATAGAAAACTGCTTATACAGTAAAAGATTGCTAATTCAGATTTTGCTAGACCAGTAAGAATGTCCAAATTAACCATAGGCCGAATGATCAAAATTACCAAGAAATGAACAGTATAGGTGAAAAGGCGAATCCTGTACTTGTTTAGCATAAAGGCAGTGCAAAAGCTGTGAGTTTTGTTGTTCACAACTTTGTTAACCGTGTAACTGCAGCTCACAATCCTGTATCTTAAAGAGTTAGTTCAAACACCACCATATGCGTGTAACAATAGGTTTCTTCCTAGCGAAATGGCTTGAAACTGACGATTCATCCATTGCGATGTAGTAAGTGTGCGTTTTGCTAGTATGCACATCGCGACTGAAAGCTCCTCATTGCGAAAAGCTGCCAGTATGAGTTCTGAGGCCCATTGCACCAAGTCGATGCAAAACAACTCTGGGGTGTGAGATACGCTGTGGACAAAACATGGTCGCTGACTGACGGAGACAGCAATGGAGACTTGTCCGCAAATGCTTTTTTTGCTCTGTTTCACCATTTCGTGCTTCTTGTGCTCCGGGGATCATCCGAGTTAACCAGGCTGCAGTCATATATGGCCACACTAAGGAGTTTGTCGCCATTGAACAATATGTATGCTGGTCAGGACCAGAACACACATCTGAATTATGTGATCTTCTCAGAATAATGAAGTTCTAAAAAATGAGTGTTCATCGTATCACCAGATAGAGGCTAATTGCAGATTGAAGTACACAGTAGACTCGCAAGAATTCAAACTGATAATTCATACTTTCATCTAATTCAAACAAAATTCAATTTTTTGGTTGACTATCTATTTTTTCAATGTATTTTTGCGACCGGATGTCAAAGACCTCATTCCGCTTACTACGCCCCTTCCTTTTGTTTGTATAATCGCCCAGCGCACTTTTTCTTTTCGTCTGACTGCTTAGACCCATGCAAAGCGACTCTGGCGCCGACGACAAATGCCTAATTCGTTAACAGGCCTCGAACGTTTACTACCTTTCTTCAAGCGGGCTGTGCTTTTTGTCCTACTCCTGCCTTTAAGACGCCGCTTCCGCCTACACTTTTTCTTTGGGCCTATGTCTGGCTCCTCCACTCGTTTGTCTTGCTCACCAGCACTTTGGCTGGTTTCCTGAGCTGTCTTGCCCGCGCAGTCAAATTATTTGTGCACAAATCATCTTCTCTCTCACTCTCCAGACTTCCGGACAAATTAACACGTGTCGTAATACTGCAGCTGTTTTTTTTCGAAGAAGCTAGCTCACATTCCAGGAAGCTGCCCACAACTGCATTGTCCTTACCCATGTCTACGTTTGCTCCCTCTCTTGAACTCACTCCGGTGTTCTTGCCTAGTGGGTCGAAATCCTCTTGTACACCGCTGGCAGGGTCCTCCGTTGCAATACTCTCAGGTGAACCCAGCTCACATGCCTGGGAGCTGTCCACAATTACTGTACCTTGTGCTACTTCCTCACACTCTGCTGGCCTAATACTGGTGTTCTTGCCTAGCGGGTCGAAATGTCCTTGGACTCCATCGGCAAGATCCAACATTGGCGCACTTTAACTTTGTGTCTGTGCCAGGTGGTCTACAATTATCTTAGCTGTTTCACTAGAATTCTTTTGGCACAGCACTTCACCACATTTATTCTGGCCTTCGTCGGCCTCTCCTCTTAGCGCAGCTTCTTTCGCTGCTGTCAACGTCGGTTCATTCGTGAACCTACTGCTACCCTCGTAGGTGCTAGCTTTTTCTGCAGCTCCGATTTGCACCGCACTTATCTGTTCCTAGCATTTCTTGTGTGCTACCTGTACCGACTGACCTGCTTCGCACCTAACCTGCGTTCTAGTCTTTCGCACTCTCGTTTGAACCTTTCCTCGTCCTCAGAAATTTCTTGCATTGCCTTCCTGTATTCTTCCTCCCTTATTCTCTGTTTCTATACCCATTCCTGTTCTAATAAATACATATTCCCAAAGTGCTCAATATCGGCCGTGTTACTTTTACTTTCGAGAATTACCTCACGGAGTTTAGATGCAGGCATATCATCCTCAAATTTCATGTCAAGATCCTAACACAAGTTCCACAGGTTATCTCTCATCTATTTCATCAGGTCCATGGGGAATAATTTGCTTTGACTCAGCTGTGAAAAAACGCAAACGCACCAGCATTTTAATTCGGTGTCTGGAGAAATTGAAGCCTGGTAAATCCCGCAGCGGAGAACGGAAGCATAACCAAACAAGTAGCACTACGTGATCAACCTCCCTCTCTACACTTTTCCCATTTCTTTTGCACTCCTCTGCTCTCTTCAACTTCTCAAAACTTTCCCGCAAAACTTCCAAAACCCTCACAACTTGCGCAAAACTCACAAGTTGCTACTGGATTATTTGAGCTTTCGTTCTTAACCTACTTGCTGATATAAACATCGAGTGCTGCTCCGTGTTCTACTAACAACCACAGGGGCTAAGCAGTTGTCCGTTATATCTGTCTTGTAATTGGTCTAGGCTAAACGACTTGATACATCTCAAGCACAAAGCCAAGCACTCACCCGATTACGTGTGGTCGTGGTACGCTACTTTCGTCCTGCCGAATTCTAGGGCTAAGGCTTTCCACTGACCTTCGGTCCATGTCGCTCTCTGTCGCTGAGTCTAATCCTACCGCTGCCATCCAGTTGTTGCGACCGGGGTTTGCGGCCTTAGAGATCCGGGATCAAGATGTCGAGGCAGGAGGAGGTTGAACTTCATAGGGAGAGTTTATTTACATTATTTACATGGCACGGGCTCTCTGGCTGGCCCGAAGCTTTACATTTAAAGCTCTACATTAAAAAAGGCTGTCTGTTAAACAAGCTCTGTGAACCACACTAAGCAGCCCGTGAGGGCTGATTAACTACAGTCGCATCTCCCCAGATCCGTAGATCGGGGAACAGGTCCATACGGCACTGTCCAATAACATGTCCCGCAGTACACACGAGTGTCATTATGCCGGCACCGCCCCCAACAAACACACATACACAAACCAAACATGTGTGTGGTCCTGGCGCTGCCTCCTCCGGCGAATCTTGCTTCCAGAGAGCGGGGTAAAACGTGTTTGTCATCCTGCCGCTCGCGCGGACCACCCAAGCTTTGCCGAACGACGATCGCCATCTAGGCGCCTCCGAGAGGCCATATTTGGACATCTGGTACTGATTTGAGCGTCGGCGGGTCATCAGTCAGAGATGCACAGCGTGGTGGTCCAACGTGGGTAATCAGCGGAAGCTCGGCATTGTGGTTTTTGCGGGGGCACAAAGACACCATGTGTCACATCTCTGCGTGGACCGGAACGACAGCGGTGCTCGGTAGAGTAATTTCAGCCACACAGAGCCCAGTACATGGAAACAGGAGGGCCTCTTGGCGCTGCTCCTTATCTCCACAAAATGAAGCGGCTGTTTTTCTTCTGTTCTGGCGGCCGCGGTAAAAGGGTGGCCCGCTAAACGCAACAGTATTTAAAGGCCTCTTGACCCCATCATTTGGTTAATTCATACTTTTTGTGGCTCCTTACCAGAAGTTATCTGCTACTTGCCTACTTACTATTTATAAATTTAGGTAATCCTAAGAATCCAAAGTGTCTAAAAATGAAAAATAAGCATCTCTGGCCTTCGAGGAAAAAGGCTTTGCTACTAGTAAACAAATGTTTGAAACGAAGCACACGCATGGTAAACCGTTATGCTTTTCAACTGGTATAGAGAGCTTTGTGCTGAAGGCACATATAGCAAAGAAGCAGTCAGCAATTTACGATTTCTTTGAGAGGTCTGATCAGCAGTAAAGGGCTGATAAATGTGTAGATCTTACAACTCCGGTTTCTGTTCATTGCATGCAGTTAAGGTTTAAAAGTGCTTTTAAAAAGTTTTAATGAGATAAAATCAATGCTTAATTGTAATGTGTGGTGTCACCTCACCCACAGTAATATATCTGAGAATTTCTGATAATTAAAACAAAATTCAGAGGTTTCTTTGAGTGTTAATTAACGAGAGTTGACTGTAATTTATTTACAACTCTGGTGTAAATTACAACTCTGGTGTAAATTTACAACTCTGGTGACATTCTCTCATCAATCTTTACAAAAGATTGATGAGAGAATGTCACATGGGTATTAGGTGGTTTGGCCCTGTGACCACCTGTGTTTTTAATCATTCTTGGAAAACTATATTGGCACAAAATGCCTCCTGCACAATGCCCCCAAAATTGCCACTGTAACATACCATGCGTTATCAGTGCTATCGAAATTTGAAAAATAAAGAAGCAAGAGAGAGCTACAGGAAAGACAGACTGTTACTCTCAAAATTAAAGAGATTCTCAACGACTTGAAGCCAAGCCTGGTTGCTGTTTACATCCCAATTATTTCCTCATCAATGACTGCTCTAAAGAGAGGTTTTCTGAAGCAGTTCAACTATTTAATTTTTGTGTCTGCATTCGATGTTTCATGCGCATAATAAAATAACTACGCATTTTCTTTTCCCACCACTAGAGCCAGTGATCACCGAAGGAAGTCCTGACATTGCCATCATGGAAGATGGCTGGACAACCGTCACTGTTGACAACAGCCGCACTGCACAGTTTGAGCATACTGTATATATCTGTACTGAGGGTGTTGAAGTATTGACTGTTCTCTGATAGGTGCACTGGTGCCAGTTGTTTGGTGTTCAGTTAGTTAGTCCCGTGGCTATAAAGCGAGAGTGTATAGGTCGGTTCTGTTGCAAGTTAGGTGCAAAAGTTAGGTGGTCTTATTAACATGAAGACAGAAAGCATGAACAGCACAGAAAAAAAGAACAGTGCACAAAGCAAAAGGACACAGCCAAAGTCCTTTGTTTATTTATTTATTATTTTCGTGCTTTTAATGCCTTGTTCAGGTTTTCAGTAATAGTCTTGTGGAGACTTGTGCAGCTATGTTGTTCTTGAAAGTATTCTTCATTTTGTGCTCGCGTTGAACTCTGTATGCAGCTTTCTGCATCACCTGTAGACACTGATAGCTTGTATATTAGTTAATTAGCTCATGTGCCTGGTTTGGTGCCAGGATTTTCTGACTGGGAGAGGCAGCCTTGACAAGTGATTTGGCCCTTCAGAGGGAGGCAGGAAGCTTGTCTCTTATGTTATGAGTACGTCTGATATTAGAAAAGAGGGGGCTACTGACTTCCTCATTGTGCCACACCTGTTGTGTGCTGAGCCCATTCGAACACAAACTTAACTTCTCTCAGGCTGTTGGCAGCAAGAGCTACGGCTCCCATTAAACCATTTGTTTTGGTTCAGCAATGGCTGTGAAATTTCACTTAGAGGCTGACATTTACCATCGTCCTGCAGTATTTCTCAAACATAGTAAGCAAGCATTACCAGATCATAGTCAGTGCTCTTGTGAATATGAGAAGCAAACAAGATAACTTGGGAAGTATAACATGCCTGAGCTGTAACAATGTATTGAGGTCGAACCTTCAATGTTGTGGGACACATGCAATTTCGAGTTTTCGAACCCTGCCCTCTAAAGAACGAAAAGGGGAGTTCAGTGGCAAAATGCAGAAGGCTATTTATAAAGCTTGAGATACCTGGTTGCCCATGTTTCAGCAGAAACTGTCCATTCTATATACGCACTGCACCTTGGAACGCTGTCGTAAAGTTTAGGTGCAGATCAACCAAAATTAGTGGAACAGCTCTAAGACTAACAATGTTAGGGAGTTTTCAAATAAGGGTACCAAAAGTTTTGTGCCCGAAATAAATAGCATCAAGGCCACTGCGCATGCGCAAAACCAAAACCGCATTTGGGTTTTGGGTTGGGGACGCTATTTCTCGAATTTAGCGGGAGTCCCAAAGCCTTCCCTAAATGTTTTGGGTCAGGCAAAAGTGACGGCATCTACTGGAATGACAACTCTCGGCCAAAACCAGAGTGACATAGACAAGGGGGAGTGTCCAAAACGCCGCAGACCCTATTTGAAAACTCATCCCTCCTGCTTGACCCAAACCATGCATACGCAAAAGGCTTTGGGGCCCCTATTCAGAAACTCTCTAATAACTTCACTGTTAGTGTGTATAGTACACAATGTGAATACCAGTAGGTACTATATGTGTAGTCAGGATGATCATAGTGTTATAGCGAATAGTCATGCAAACACTCGTATGGTTATATAGCATGTTAGGAAATCAAATAAACGCTGAATGAGTAAAAAAAAGGGGGAAGTAGTTCACCACGTAGAACCAATGCACTTTTTGTGTGTGTGTGTGTGTGTGTGTGTGTGTGTGTGTGTGTGTGTGTGTGTGTGTGTGTGTGAACAAGGAACCTGTACAGCTTCTCACACTTCTGTCTACTTTCACTAATAATTTTGACTAACTTCCAGTGTTTCTGGTACTGGAATGCACCTTGGTGATGTTTTGCACATCTCTTATTGTCACAGCTTACGAAAGACACTTTCAACTAGCAGCTTTGATAGTTGCAGCCTTTAGTGCTGCGTTTTCTATGGGTTGCTCTGTATTATAATGTTCAAACTCAATGTTGCTGTGGGAAACACTTTTTTTATATCTAGACCTTGAGGGCGTTTTCCTGCAATCCAAAATAACCGGCTGTTACCAACAGATATCTAAGCAGTCTGTGATTTACTTTCCTACTCATGCCATTATCTAAGCAGTCTGTGATTTACTTTCCTACTCATGCCATTATCTAAGCAGTCTGTGATTTACTTTCCTACTCATGCCATAATTGCCAAGTGAAAAAAAACATGAAATCGCAGCACTCTTTAAAGAAAAAAGCACATATCTACTGCACGAGCCTGGTAAATAATTGCTGATGGCAGCCTCTCTCTGGACACTTATTTTTCAATCATAAGTAAATAAACATCAGAGTTGCAGCAGTCATGTGGTACATTCACAAAGTACTGCCATCACAATGGTGGTGGTGGTGAAACTTTATTGCTCAAAAAAAAGGGGTCCTGAAGGACACTCGGCTAGACGCCAGGTGTAGAGGGCATCTCCCACGTTGGGACAGAAAGCCCGAATCTCTCCGCCGCCTGGCGGGCCTCCTGGACAGCCCGAAGTTGGTCTGCTAGTAAAGCACTTTTGAGCACTTTGGCCCACTGTTGCTTGTTCTTGGCATGTCTCTTGATGCACAACCACAGAACATATGGTTCAAATCTACATGTTCACAACACTGTTCACACACATGTCCGTCGTAGTTCGGGTTGATATGCTTCATGCGCCAGGGGCTGGGGTATGAGTTAGTCTGGAGCAAGCGTAACGTGGCCGACTGGCTGCGCGTTAATTTCTTATTCGGGAGGGGGAACTCTCGCCGGCCTAGATAAAAGTGGTTCGTAATTTCGTTGAAAGTGAATAACTGATCCCTGTACTCTATGTGCAGTGTAGAGGGGGAAAATATTTATATTGCTAAGACCGGCAAATTAAAGAGAAGGTGGCGTCAAATGCACTTGTCAAACATCTATTCACAGGCCATGTGATCACATGAAAAGCTGCTTCCATTATCGCCATGGGAAAGAAACTCTTTCCACGACTTCATCTCGAATCATTTTTTGTTCAACTGTGGTAATCTTCTGCCCATGAAAGCATGTTGGCTGAAACATGTGAGTAGGTGACTTTATAAGCAGGTGAACTTGCTGCTCATGCTTCATTGTCAACAACGCTCCTATATGGGAGTTGAAACGTCTTTTTAGAATACATTTTTCACTTGTTCAGCGCAGTTTAAATTTCGTCCATGTCTTTCCCTGGCCAGGTGGGTGTCCACCAATATCTCCACTATGAATTTATTATAAGTTTTTTATCTTAAAATTATCCAGTTTTGTTGTGATGGCAGTACATTATTGTGAAGCTCTGCCATCACAATAAAACTGGAGAATTTTAAGATAAAAATTTATAATAAATTCATAGTGGAGGTTTTGGTGGACACCCGCCTGGCCAGGGAAAAACACGGACGAAATTTACAGTGCACTGAACAAGTGAAAAATGTATTCTAAAAAGACGTTTCAACTCCAATATGGGAGCATTGTTGACAATGAAGCATGAGCAGCAAGTTCACCTACTTATAAGGTCACCTAATCACATATTTCAGCCAACATGCTTTCATGGGCGGAAAATTACCACAGTTGAATAAAAAATGATTAGAGATGAAGTCTTGGAAAGAGTTTCTTTCCCATGGCGATAATGGAAGCAGCTTTTCATGTGATCACATGGCCTGTGAATAGATGTTTGACAAGTGCATTTGACGCCACCTTCTCTTTGATTTGCTAGTCTTAGCTATATAAACGTGTGTGCAATCTGTGCATTGGACTTAATCGACGGCATCTAGAACTTCTCCTGCTCTAACTTGTCCTTGACGTTTATGAGGCTGTTTTCAAGTTTTCGTGCCGGTATATAAGATACTTGTGCGTCGTAGAAGCACGAAACTCTGGCGAGTGCTTCACTAAAGCCCGGAGCATACGGCATTGACGCTCTTTTGTTTGTTGAAAGAGTGCTTGGTTAGAGCAGCTGCGAAAGTTGATGATGGATTCAATTGATGAATAAGGATGGGTGACTCATGCATTGAGCTCCCAGTGGACAGACAGTCTTCACATCTCTGTGTGCATCTTCCTTGCTTGAGCAAGTCAGCTGAGCTCATTGTAAGGGTGGCGAGATGCAGCAAGGATTTAGCAATCTCAAATTCAAGCAGCGGCCAGTATGTGTGCTTCTCGTGTAGATGGAAAACTTCAAGCGCTCGTGTTCTCGTTTTACAAGGACGTCGAGGAAAAAAAGGCAGCCTTCCGATCTTTCTTCCACTGTGAATGGCAGCAAGTGTTCCATTGAATCCAGCTGAGCTGTTAAGGCCCACGTTTAAAAATATAAAAGCAATCGTCAGTATATCGCAAGACAATTTTTTGTGGGACAGTAAATGAGGACAAAGCATGACTCTCGATCTATTCAGTGGTGAGGTTTGCAACAGACACGGATGCACCCATGGCAGTGCTTTGTAGCTGTCTGTAGAATTTCTTCCGCAATGTTAAGTAAGTGTTCTGCAAGCAGAACCAGTGAAGCCTTGTGAGCTCTGCATCATGTGAGTTTGAATATATTTATTACCTAATCGGTGCTGTGTAAGTTTGATTCAAAATAAATTATTGCCCTGCCACTAGTTATGGCCCCTGTAACGTAAACGTGCGTCTTTTATGGTATTTTGTATGATAATATTCCTGCAATATTTCTGCATTCCTGTAAGAAAACTTTAGGAATGTTCCAGTTATTTTTGTAGTGTAGAAACATTAATTTTCAAATTTTTTTTGGCTAGCATTTGAAATGTTTGTTTCAGACACATGGGTCCGACGAATTCTTACAAAATTCGTACATCTTAAATGGTCACTTTCTGTAGCCCCCACATGTGCAGTGTGCAAACCAACAGGTATAGCATTGTGCAATGACTTTAAGTGCACCTGCCAAATCGCAGTTATCACTTTACTATCTGGGTTCACACTGTCGCATTTGGCAACTTTGCTTACTGGGTTTGTCTTAGAAAAAAAATTCTTTAACTTGCCTTTGCATGAGCCTAACTACCCAATGTCACTGGTGTGCAAGACTTGGCACTCTGTGTTTTGTACTCTTTAGCCTTGCATCATGTGGTTGCTTCTGTCAATTTTCTGACTCAGCCTTGCCTTCGAGATCAACTTCCAAGGCCTACTTTTTACTCACATGTGAACACTGCAAGGGAAAAAATTGAAGGCATTGTCTTTTTCTCAACTAATGGTGCCACCTGCGATATTGAATGGTGTGGACTGTAAAATGTGTTGTTACGACTGCATTTGAGCAGGAATTAAAGAGCAATAAACTCGTTTTGTGTATACTTATATGCAACTAATGAAACCAGTTCATAATTGAACCAAGGAAGGCTCAGGGGACATCATTTGTGGTTTCTTAGCTGTAGCGTAATGATTCTCTTAAATTGAAAGGAGTCAAAGTGGATAAAAATCACCCTTTTTGCCAGTGCGATCCCAACCCATGATTTTCAAGTTTATTAAGTAAGGCAGTGTTAAACTACTGAAAACGTGCTCATTGCTGTTAGAATATTGTCACACCAGGATAAATCTTAAAGCAGGCAAGGAAATCATTCTGCCTATGCAATTTTTCAGCAACAGGTTTGGCATTTTGCAATAGCCTTAACTGTGCCTACCAAATTGCAGTTGTCACTTTACTATCAGAGTTCAAGATTTTATAAAAAGTAGTCCTGTTTTTCTCATTCATCATTCTGTCTAGCTGTCTGAACACTGTCACCATCTCATAGCAGTATGACCATAGAAAATACAGTTTTTTTTTTTTTTACAATTCTTGTACCAGCAAAGTGATCTTGAATTTCCCCTTGCACTTGTTAAAAAAAGGAACACATACAGCGAAAAGCAGACACAGCTGTGAACAGCTCAGCTAAATCTTCCAGTTGCACAAAGGCAAGGAGAGTTCACAAGTAGAGCGCTTTCTCAGGGGCCCGCTCTTCGTGGGAAGGCTCATACATTCTGTCCAGAGAGCCATTGTACGGCGGTTTTTGTGCCATACAATAGACGGCTCCTATTGTCTAACAGCTGATATAAACTAAGAGGTGTGCATCTTTCCACTGGATGCCACATTATGGTGGGCTAAAATAACGCATTAGCAACCCCAGTGTGCATGTGATTCTCAAGCAGAGAAAATATCCCCATTCCATGACATGCTCTCAATGTCATGACTCGCGCTGACATACGTTAACTTCTTTGCCCTCTGCTGTTCCTCCCTGTAGCTTCTAGTGCTCATTGACATGAGAGAAAGCGTTTAGAGTGTGCACCAAATCCCTAGAAGTCTGCTTTTTCTAGTCTAGACATATTCAAGAGATTTTTACGGTGATAAATTCATGAAGTAACAAACTCCTCTATCAAGGTCAGTTCATGATTACTTGAAAAAATGGTTTAGGAGCCTTTTAACTGATTATTGAGTGTAGAAGTCATGGAGGCCATCAGACCACCTGTTTATTTTTTGTTTTTGTTTCTTTTCAAGTGGGATTGTCGTGACCACTTTGCTGCTGCTGCTGTCCTGAATATTACGGGTTCTTTTTCAATGAAATAATTCTGCCTGGGCAGTTTCAAGTATTTGTTTTGTGCCACGTGTTTAGTGAACAGGCTCATGTCCGGTGTAGTCTTGAGCTTGTGAAGAAACCAGCAAAAGAATATTATAAGCAACTGGTCTATCAAAGAATGTGGTTTTTGTGGACTGGTGACTGAATACCTTGTTTTTATTCATGTTGCAGGTACTAACATCTGTTGTATATTTTTTTTTCCGATCTACAGTAATCTGTAAAGACAAAAGTAAGTTAGTCATATACTACTTACTGGCATAGCAATGTGTTGTGAAAGCAGTCAACGCTGTAGAAATAGCTTGCCGAGTACTAGAGCTCTCATAACCACTGTCTAGTCTTCCATCAAGTTTTGTTAAGTTCCTACCAATGTGTAGATATCTTTGTTATATTTGCTTTTATAAGCATAGATTTATTCTGCACTGTTATTGATGAGAAATAATTATTAAATTTTGTTAAACCTGATGACCTTGGCATGTCGGTGTCTGTGATCACAATTTAAGTCTACTTGTTTCAGGTGAGTTATGTTGCAGTTTTGTAATTTCGGTATTGAGCAGTTCTGTGTGACTTAGTAATAAGTGCACAGATGTGACAAAGATTTTCAACATAGTGAATGGCATTCACTTGTGTCTTTATCCCCTTCCCTTTCACGGGGCCATGGTATAAGCCATAAGGTTTTGGTACTGCCGCGGTTTCGAAGCACTTCTTTGTTCATAGGATCAGCTTTGCAGCAGCAATGCTACCTAATTCTCATTTTGGTTCTGTAAAGCAACACCAGCCAAGCAACACACTGTGCACTCTGCTGTCAAGCCAGCTCCACCTTTAAAATGCAAGCTGCCTGGGTAACGCTGCCTTCGAATAGGTGTGCTTATACAAATTCAAGAATCATCGTAGTTCTCTGCAATGCCTCGAAGTGGTAGCCCAGGTGACAACAAGTGTTGCTCACCTTATAACAAACTGGTGACAAGACAAAACTCAAGTTGTTCACCTCTTCTTTACTTGTGCTCACTATTGACCAGATGAACTACTTTTCAATGTCTTGACAGTTTTAGCAGTGCCTTGTGTGTTGTTTTATGGCTCACGAAAGTTTTATTACAGAGTGCACTCTATTGCTTGTCAGTCGTGTGATTCCTTTTGGTAAGGAAGTGCTTAAGCATGAAGGAAAAGGGTTTTTTCTTAAAGCACTTTAAATTGCCTGTGCAGGGATGCAACAGCTGTGCCAAATGTGCCAATTCGATACAATTCCAAATTTTCGCGCCGATCTGTGCCATAGTCATGAAATTCTCCGAAATTGTGCCACACTGCACCAAAATGCCAGACCAGCCTCAACAATTTTTCAGTTGCACAAATTTCAGCGAGAAATGGAGGCCATGTTGGTCACCTATAAATCGCGTCATCTGTCAATTCAGAGATCCAGGTGGGCAGACCCTAATCCTAAATAACAGTACAGTAAAATTTGTATTCATTAGGCCATAGGCTAGGACGTTCGCGAAACCCGTTCAACCAGGTGAAATAACAATGCCGTGCCCCCATTGGTCTGCTGACTGCAGTGGATATTTATCTGCAAGACGTCGAAGCTTCAAGCATATGCCACTGTTGCTGCGTGTGAACAAACTCAACGTGCTGCGAATGCTGGCGTTGTAGGCGACCTCATTAGTTATAGCAACAACACATATCCGGTGCCGCCGCCCGCCCCGTGGGCGTGTGTCATTGTCAGAGCGAACCAAGAAGTTGGCCGCTAAACTTAGCTTAAACCTATCAAGAAAAAAAAGAAGGGGGGGGGGGGCGTAGTATTTAAAAAATTTCTTCGCCTTTTACTAACCTGTGCAGAACACCGCTTAAGCCACCTTTGCCGCAGTACGCCGGTAGCTTGCGAAAAAGTTTTAAAATTTGGGAGGGGCTGTTAGCACTAGTCACGGGCACCTCACAGTTTGTTATGTGTATATATGCAGCATAATTGTGGGTACTAACATGATTGCTGACATCTTACAAGGCTACTGGCGCTCATTTGGAGCATTGTATAACATTTCTGCACCCCTAAAAAAATCGAACTGAACTGTGCACCAGTTTTTTTTTTTAGCACTCCTACTTCTTAGTTTAGCTTGCTCGTTACCCTGCAAATTTAAATCAATCACTGGTGATAGACTTTTGAATTGTCAATTTTGGCATGTTGAATTTGTTTCTTGTGCACACAGCACTTTCTAGTAGTTAGTCCAGTCACTCAACTTTCAGAATCAATTTGAATTTTCCCATTTTGGCAACATAGTGATTTTTGACAGACCTTTGTATGAACCAATGTGCGTGTATTATTGAAAAATGCCCTAGGCTGATGAACTCGACAGAAGTGCATGCTCCTCATTATTATGCTACAGTAACGCCATTGTTCTGTAATGAAAAGAACCTTTACAAGCCAAAATTTGAGTTAAAGTGTCAGTTTCATAATTAGACTATTTGGGCAGCAATGATTGCCAGAAATTTATGTCAGCTATTCAATAGCAACCTGTCTTTAGATTTAAGAAAAAATTTGTTCTATAAAAAGTATTTACGAAGGTCTGCCACCTGTTTAAAGTGTCGATGTGGCCTTTTCTGGCAGTTTCCACCAGCTTTGATTTTGGTTACATTGTTATATCAGACACAGGGTTGCATGTGACTAGTAGCTCCAATGTCATCGTTGTCATGCACGCATGGTTGCGCACCAGCGCTGCGAAATACATGCGCTGCTCAAAACTGTCTTGCAACCCCACCTTAATTCAGTGAAGACGAGCTTAGAGTTTGGGGGTGACAGCACCTCAGCTTCAATTTTTATGGCGACGATGTTTGGCGTCAGCCTGAGACATCTGCAGCCATTCATGGGTTTGTTTTGTTTACATCCTCAGGTTGTCTCCTCCGCCGCAAGTGCATGTAGCTTCTGACCTCTGTGCACAATCTTATAGCTACTCTGGTTATTTGTGTGGTGTACACTTCTGTGGGCTGTGGTGTGCTGGCGCTGGCTGCAGAGCTCCTTTTAACGAGACAAATATTCCTGGAGCACATCTTGGTCTTGATTATGCAGAAGTGCAAAACGTCTCAGAACTGCACACGATATTGCCCTTTTTTTAAATGATATGTGGAAAAATGCAAATAAATATGCTTGGATGCATATATTGGAATGCCCAACCTATGCACAGGGAAGTAGCTCATGGAAAGAGGTGATGCTAGATGAAATAGCGAAGTTCATAGGCCATTTCATTTATAGAGAAATTATTGACATCACGGATATCCATCTATATTGGAACACCTGGAGACTCTTGTTGCTACACAAGAAAAATTTACTGAGAAAAGTGTACGAGTTCACTTATATCCCTCGAAAAACCATGCAAGGCTTCAATGCATGGCACAAGCAAGGAAGCAGCAATCAGGTTCTGATTTTCTTTGTCTATGTCAAGAGAAACAGATTGTACAACATTCATTATTTTTTATAATGTTGCTAGGTCGTTTATCTAAAATTGTACATTCTGAATTTTCTTTGTTTTGAATATTTTTGCATAAGTAGTGTTTTTTATTACACTGTTTACCAGGTGGCTGCCGAAAATTCCACTTTTCAAGTTTTCATTCATTTTAAAACATTTTTGTTGCTCCACAGCATATATTTTTGGAAAGAGCATATCATTCTGCGATGTTTGGTATGCTGCAATGCTCGTTGGAGTACTTTTCAAACTGGTAAAGATGATCTTCCTGAGACACATGAAAAAACTATTTTCACGTGGTAATGAAAGTGTTAACTTATTTCCCGAATTTCTTGGGTGATCCACATCAGGATTCTTATAGCCTGTAAAATGATTTGACAGGTGTGGCAAATGCTAATGTGGTGTTTATTGTTGTTTGCTGAGTGGGTAGGTTCAAAATACCACTTCTTATGAAATAGCAGTGCTCATATTCATTCCACGATTTGGGAGATGTTGAACAATGGTTTGCCCTTTCTTTTTCTATATGTAAGCCTTTTTATACTGCTTCCAATTTGGTCTTTCGGGATGAAAAGTGAATGTTTTTCCCCCTAACCTGCTCCAAATTTCTATTTTAGTGCTCCAAAAGGGACGTTTTGCTGCCCCAAAAATTGCTTCAAATTCTATTTCAGCTGTTACACCCCTGCTTGTGTTTCAGGGACGCTGATGATAAGTAGAGACCGGATTATAGACAAATGCCTGTTTTGTTTCTTGTGTTCCTATCATGCCACTTTGTTATATGAGCATAAGTTAAAGGTTAAGAAAAGCTTTTATACTGTTTTTTTATGGTGCCTATAAATGCCCATTATTAACGTTTGTGCCTAAATTTCCGTAAGTGCCTATAGTAGAGGCCTATTTTCAAAATCGGTGCCTGTATGGACGCTATTTAAACCTCGAATTTTGCTGTAAGTTGGAGACTGGTATTCATGTTACCAGGCAAAATTGAGCTTTCCGAACTCTAGGGGGTGCAACCTGCACTTCATCTCACAAGTTCCTTTGAGCACTGTCAAGATTACAAGGCTTCTTAGCCAATAGAAAGGACGATTAGCCTCTACACCTAAATTATTTACATCTGTGTCGCGTCGTCTGCTCGACATCTCCCAGGCGTCTGCTCGCATGCGTATAAGGAACAGAAGGTGCTTCTGTGCAGCCGCAGGACAATGGATAACGAATGCAAAATCATGGAGTTCATCAGTGGAAAGGAGAGTGTAGATAAAAAAATGATGTCCACGTGGTTTAATTGTGTTTGTCATTTACTCCTTAGACAAAGTGTCACTAGGTTGCATGAGAAATATTACTTAAGACACTGGAAGCTGTTGCGTGACCAATAAAAAGCTTTGCACCTCTATAATTTTTCAGTTGGCTCATTGCAAGACACGAAACCATGATTAAAAGAGGTGAGCTTGAAACATTTGCCACTCGCCCTGTGTAGCCTTTGCAAGCCAAATTAGTTTCTTGACATCTTTGGTATCAATGCAACTTGGAGCCGGAAGATCACACAAGGCAGTCATATCAACACGTCATGCATACACAAGTCTAAATTCGCATGTCATGCAAATGCTTTTAACATGACATGCCAAGCCGTGCACGTAAGCAGTGTCGTGTTACTTCGACATTCTCTCTATTGTACCGCCTGTTTTTGTGGGATGAATCCCTCTATGCACGCACATTTGGAGAGGCTGGCATAGATAATGTACCTTTACCATGATACACGACATCGCATCGCTGGAACTGCTCTAGGGAACGATGCGCCAAAAAACTCCAAGTGATGTGAATGCTGGCACCAGCACGATGCGAGAACGGCGAGAACACTAATGCAAACTAAAAGGAGGCAGCCTAGGCTCACTTCCCGCTTGATACGAAGTTTAAAAAGAATAGTGTGAATAGATTCCATTTGTTGGCTTTAATATATCTTTCAACCTTGATAATAACTGTTAGGGCTTGGCGTCCCAAAACCACTATATGATTATGAAAAGCGCTGTAGTGGAGGGCTCCGAAAATTTCGACCACCTGGGGTTCTTTAACGTGCACCCAAATCAGCACACGGGCCTACAGCATTTTTCGCCTCCAATGAAAACGCGACCGCCGCGGCTGGGATATGATCCCGTGACCTGCGGGCAGCAGCCGAAAGCCTTAGCCACTAGACCACCATGGCAGGTCTACTGTCAACCTTCACACTTCTATTCAGGCAACAGATTGCGCAAGTTACACAGGTCACCTTGTACAACTCTAGCAGTGTTACGTACTACTTTGAAGTGCGCAGGACCATTCCTTGCTGTATACGCCACATCCACCATGGCCCACCAAGTCGTGTCTCCACTACATGAATGTCCCGAAACTGCTCTGTCTCTGGCAAGAACACCGCCCTGCATAAACTACCTACTGAAAGAATAAATTTGTACCAACCTTTTCGGTGTAGTTGTGGTGCTGACGGGTAGAAAACGTGGTTTATTGAACTAAATGTCAGAAATTGCAAGGCTATTGGTGCCGCGAGAAACAGAAACGACCTACTTATTTACATCTTGTGTAGCATTGCATTAGAACCTCGTCAGTTGTTATGAATATATGCTCATATATGACCGGCTATATTGTCATATTCTTTCTTACTGCAATTGCATCTAGCATTACAGCCACATTATCCCGCTTTTCTATGCAGTCTTCATAACAAAGCCAACTCCGACGATTTTAGGACGATGTCAGCATAATATGGTGCCTTTTTGTTCCTGAGACACTTTATCACGCGCCCGATAGCTGAAATGCTCAACAAATTTGAATATAATTTCAATTACCGAAAAGCCGCAATACCGAAGCCCAACCGAGTGCGCTTTTACATGTGACGTAATCATTTGCCCGAACCTGCCTGATTGCGCATATAAGGAAGCGAACCAGGAAATTGACTGGTAAATACTTAGAAAACAGCAGGTGGCCAGACCAAAAAGAACTATTGGTTAAGAAGAAAGTGAAGGAAACGGAGACTGACGTGTGGAGAATTGGCATGATTGAGAAGTCTGCACTAGAGATCTATCGAACTTTTAAGCAGGAAATTGCCAAGGGAAAGATCTATGATAATACTCGGGGTAGTTCCCTACTGTTTGAGGCCAGGACGGAAGTATTGCGAACCAAGACATATCGGGCCAAATACGAAGGGGTAGACACAGTATGCAGTGCGTGTGGACAAGAAGAAGAAACTGCCGAACATTTGATAATGTTCTGTAAAGGGCTTCACCCTATAGTTGAGCGATGGCGGAGAGTTTTTCAAAGCACTGGGATTTAGGGACAGGGAGGGCAAAATAGACTTCAAGCGGGTAGACTTAACTAGGAGGATGTTATCTGATTGGTGGCTAAAGTCAAGGCACGAGTGAAAATTAAACCCTTCACTGCAAAGTACGCGTCCCCAACCTCACTATTTAAAGGGCGGGAAAAAGATCAATCGAATGGTTAATTCACCAAGTATTACTGCTAAGTAGTGTTAGCCGCCGCCCGATCTAAAGGGTACTGCCATATCCATTCATCCGTAGTCATGATTTTTAAGGATAATGAAGGTAGTGAGCTTAGAATAGAGGTCATGCTAGAGATAACAGATAGATACAAATATCTGAGCGTATGGATAAGCAATGGGGCCGAGTACCTATAGATAAGGGAACACGAAATATGCGTGATGACTAAAGGTAACAGGAATGCAGCGGTGATGGAAAACGGAGCACTGTGGAAAGGTTCTGAGAGGAATATGGAAAGGGGTCATGGTTCTTGGTCTGACGCTCGGCAATGCGGTCTTGTGCATGAGATCAGAAGTTCAAGCAAGATTAGAAATTAAGCAACGTGGAATAGGTAGGCTTGCCTTAGGAGCTCACGGGAATACACCAAATCGGGGAGTACAAGGGGATATGAGATGGACATCATTTGAGGGCAGGGAAGCTAGCAGCAAGATGAAATTTGAGAAGCGATTGAGATAAATGGGGGAGGAGCGTTGGGCTAGGAAGGTATTCAGCTACTTGTACATGAAAAATGTCAATACAAAATGGAGGAAGCGAACCAGAAAATTGACTGGTAAATACTTGGAAAACAGCAGGAGACCGAACCAAAAAGAACTATATATTGGTTAAGAAGAAGGTGAATGAAGCTGAGACCGATATGTGGAGAATCGGCGTGATTAAGAAGTCCGCACTAGAAATCTATCGAACTTTTAAGCAGGAAATTGCCAAGGAAAGGATCTATGAAAATACTCGGGGTAGTTTTCTACTGTTTGAGGCCAGGACGGGAGTATTGCGAACCGACATATCGGGCGAAATACGAAAGGGTAGACACGGTATGCAGCGCGTTTGGAAAGGGGAAACTGCCGAACACTTGATAATGTTCTGTAAAGGGCTTCACCCTATAGGTCAGGATGATGGCGCAGAGTTTTTCAATGCAGTGGGGCTTAGGGACAGGGAGGGCAAAATAGACTTTAAACGGGTAGAATTAACTAGAAGGAGGTTATTTGATTGGTGGCTAAAGTCAAGGTACGAGTGAAAATTAAACCCTTCACTGCAAAGTACGAGTCCTCAACCTCACTATTTAAAGGAAAAAAATAATTCTAGTTTTCGGTTCACTAAGTATAACGGCTCGGTGGTGTTAGCCACCACCCAATATAAAGGGTTCAGCCATATCAATCCATCCATTCAATCCAACCTAGGGGAGCTGGTGCGCCATCACCTCGTGATGGCCATGAGGGTACGCAAATAAGGCGTAGGTGCCTCATTTGCGTACCCTCAGGCATACGACATACGAAGGCATACGACAGTGTTCCACACAACCTATAGTGCTGCAGCGCATGACCCAGCTGGACATGCCGCAAAAATGGATAGACCTTCTGCGTCGCCTTTATGCCGATTGATCGGTAGTGGCACGCTTGGCAGATACGGCATCTGAGCCAATAACCGTCCGCAGAGGACTCAAGCAGGTGTGCCCACTTTCACCACTGCTCTAGAAGCTATATATGCATCAGGTTTATAAAGTGTGCTCATCCAGTCAAATATCGGTTTCCAGATGAAATTCCTGTCAGAAGGGCAGCCCGAAGTATGGACACTGCCAGGGCTGGTTTTTGCAAGTGATATTGTTCTTTTTGCAGAATACCAACATCAGCTACAACAGCTGGTGACAATATCAGCTCTCCATTTGGCAGACCTAGGCCTTCTGTTTAACCCTCAGAAGTCGGTTGTTCGATTTGCTGAAGAAGTGGACACAAACCTCCCGTTGGAACTTCTTAATGGAGACAAGTCACCTTTCTCAACAGAATATCGGTATCTGGGGGCGACCATAGGCACGGGAGAAGACCCATTCTCGAGGCACGAGGATCGATTTCGGCTGACCTCCCAGCGTGCGAGCTGCATTCTGCACCGGAGAAGCCTCTGGGGCTGCAACAGATGTATTGGTGCGAGGTCTGTGGAAATCGATTCATGTATCATGTCTGACCTTTGCAAATGCCATCATATGCCTGTCCAGCAAGACCCGTGAGTGGCTGGAGTGAGGCCACTGGGAGGTGGGCCGTTTGGAATTGGGCTGCCATGGAAGGGTTGCAGTGGAGGCCATCCAGGGGGCCATGGGTCGGTCTACGTACGAGATGCGGGAAGCCACGAGCAAGATCATTTATGAAGCACACCTACGCTTCATGAACGTTCAGCGGCGGGCTCGTTGTATGTTCCGCTACCTGCACTTCGTGGGACTCAGTACACAGTGGTCGAACAGAGTGTATACTCTTCGACGCAAACACGACATGTTGGACCTCTCAACAATCGAGACCACGGAGCACAACTTTTCCGCAGCAGTCCGAAAACGGATACGTGAAGTGGAGAATGCGCAATTGGAAATCTCGATGCAGCAGAAGAGTACATGCACTTATGCTGTATCGTACATACAAAAAGGCCATTGCCCCGATATCTGTGTAGACAACAGTGGTGGAAGTGGGCTACTGATCGAAGCGCGCGCGGGAGTGTTTCGCACGCTCACATACCGTAGCCACTTCGACCCAAACATCCACTCAACCCTATGCAGAGCGTGCGGAGCGGAACAGGAGACAGTTCAGCGCTTGGTGCTACAATGCCAAAAACTCTCACCTTGCCCAGCAGAGGCCACTACACTACCTCAGGTGCTGGCCTTGACGGACAGGAATGCGAAAGCAGTTTCCACAACAAAGACAAGGCTCCAACAGTAGTGGAAGTGGTGCCAAAAGTGAACTCTTCTTTGTGCTTTCTTTTTGTTTGTTCTTTTCTTTATATACCTAGGCTGGAATACAACATATATGTGTTCACCCGTTATAAAGGGCAAAGCCACGAAGCATCATCATCATCATCAAATGGCTTCACTCTATAGTTCATGATGATGGCGCAGAGTTTTTCAAAGCATTGGATTCAGGGACAGGGAGGGAAAATATACTTTAAGCGGGTAGAATTAACTAGAAGGAGGTTATGTGATTGGTGGCTAAAGTCAAGGCACGAGTGAAAATTCAACCCTTCGCTGCAAAATACCAGTTCTCAACTTCACTATTTAAAGGAAAAAAAGATAAATCTAGTTTTTGGTTCACTAAGTATACGGCTAAGCGGCGACAGCCGCCGCCCGATCTGAAGGGTACAGCCATATCAATCCATTCATCCATCCATCGTCTGCAGCGACTGGCTAAAACGCTTACGCTGTATTGGTGAATATATGGCGAATTGTGTGTTGCTCACAACGCAACACAACTTGCCACCTATCGCACGCCCACAACACGGAAAAGAAAATTGTACACTCAACCAAGGAAGCGCCGCCCAAACCCACACAATCCACAGCAGACAAGCAGACGCTGCAGTACGCGGCACATCAGCTCCGTCACTTCCGCCAGGTAAAAATTAACATCACACACTGACGCACACAATGTGGCCAATAATTGTGGAAAGCGAAATGAGCGTTTTGAGGCAAGCTATAAAATTATTTTGAAAAGAATCTGCGAAACTCTCAAGCTTGCAATGTGGCATGAATGGCGCAAACGTGAAAATGAACATACCCAGTGAATTTCATTCAGATCCATTTACCTCTAAAAATCACCGGAGTTGAAAATTCAGTCGCTTAAACTTACCGCAGCTTTCTTCACGGCACATTTATTAGATAAACACGCTATATATTTCAAGTCTTTTACGATAGCTATGTACGTATTCAATTTTGTAAAGCTGAAGCTTGCTTTCTACTGCGCCCACTAATAAGCAATTAGAATCACCTTTCCACTGGGTAAGTGATGCTAATTACCATATTCGTGAAGTTGTAAGCTTGTACATTGTTCTTTTTTACTCACTGTATTCTGTCTCATATCTTTGCGTTTTATCATTTATCCTACTTAATGACGTTGACCTTGAGAATGAATGAATACATTAATAAATGATTACTCTTTTTTTTTTCAACTCACATGCCACTCAACCGTCAAAGAAGGCCGAAAAATAGTACACATATTCTCATGTTTTTTTTGTTTTGTAATTTGAAATCATATTTATTGTGTAACGATGGAAATATCTCTTGTCGTGTTACCACTTTTGCTCCATTTGGCTACAAACGTGGCGATAAACTTAAATGACATGACTACTTTGGCTACATTTAGCTCAAATTCCGGATCCTTTTCAAATCTCCTGGCAGCCGCCGTTGCATTTCCCATTTACCTCGTAGTGCTCTTTTGTTGTACTACGCACCGCTGAAGCATTCCATGCAGATGCTTCAGTTAAACTGAAACGTGTGGCGACGGTGCTTATTACTGGGTTACGATCCCGGTATTTTAATAAAGCGTTTCTTAGTTTTTGTTTGTTTGCCATCTGTCTGTCGCTTTCTTAATTTTCGGTGAACCAGTGGTCAGTGGTGAACTTCACACAATTTCTCTTTTCTATGCACACCAAAGTTTATATGGCCAGCCTAAACAGCTTCTCTGTCAAAAAAAAAATAAAAAATAAACCCACAATTTTCAATTAGGTTAACTGTATATGCCATAGACACTGTGTTTTCAAGGTGTCTACATTGTGAACTGCACAATTCGTAGATGCTATGCATATACAGGTCTTGCGTAGTGAATTATGTAGGTAGCAGCGACTGTTTACAGAAGTCACTCCCATTTATACTTGGGGGCGAAATAAAATTCGTCTTAACACCTGAAAGCCTGTGAGGAGACACAGCAGGCCGGCTGCTGGTGGGGAAATAATTTATTGGTCAGTTCACAAAGTCAGAAATTTATCAGAAAAGGATGGAGGCGAATTGAGTCGACAAGAGAAACGTTGTACGGACTTGAAAGTGTGGCAGCTTGGGCTAGTTGGTATGACATGACGATAGCTATAGCGCGAGAACAGAGCGACGACGCAGAGACAAGAAGGGCAGAAAGGACACGAGCGCTAACTTCCAACTAAGTTTATTGCGCAGAGCGCAATAAACGAAACTCAGTTTCTGTTTCGTTTCCTTATAGACTTTTCTTTGCCTTTTTCTGTGCTTTTGTTTTTTCCCTTACTCGTGTATTGTTCTTTGTGCCACATGGTTTTTGTCTCCTCTATATATTTTCGCGCTCTGCGTAATAAACTCGGAAGTTAGCGCTTGTGTCCTTCGTGTCTCTTCGTCATCGTTCTGTTCTCGCGCTATAACTATCGTCATATCGTTGTACGGACATTTTTGGTAAACCATGTTTTTCTATCTTACATGCGGGGGAGGTTTGGGGTGCCCCCCTTACGTACCGTTGCCCCAGCATGTATGCATGCCCTGTGAACTACCTATTTCGGTAAGGTACACATGTACCTTACTGAAATATATTTCTCATGATTATAACTTTTGTGAGAAAAAGGGGCGTACTTTTTTATGTCCAAAATCGATTTCGTCATTTCTGTATAAATAAAGTATAGAAAGATAATATATACGTGTGAAGTTGTACAACTTCTGGACTGCGGAAATGTACCTAGGTTTGTAGTTCGTTGATATATGCTAAAGCCAAGCTTGGACAGCTAGGCAAGATGTTTATCCTCCACACTTAATGAATTAGCTGTTCGCATTTTCAAACAGGTGTTCCGCGGACACCACGATGCAACATGTGTCAGAAATGTAGCATCGTTTTTATGGCACTCATAAGTCGCGCATCTATTATTATAAAATCTGCCACTGAAAAACCTGATACTTGGTCACTCGTACATGTATATAAGACGAACTTCGGCAATTCAGTTTATCTTGAATGATTTCGACACTGTTCACTTCAATATCTTTGTTAGGGAGTTTTCCAATGGGACCCCGAAAGTTTGCGGCCCCAAAGCTTTCTGCGTATGGACGCTTTGGATCAAGCAGGAGCGATGAGTTTTCGAATAGGGTCTGCGGTGCTCTGGACACTCCCCCTGTATTCTATGTCATTCCAGTCTTGGCCGAGAGCCGTCACATCAGTGGGTGCCGTCACGTTTTTATAACCCAAAACTTTTGGGGGCAGGCTCTGGGGCTCCCGCAAACCCAAACGTGGTTTGGGTTTGGCGCATGAGCAATGGCCTTGATGCTATTTCTTTGGGGCCCGCCCCTATTCGAAAACTCCCCAATATGTCGGTGGATGAACGGTTTCTAGTAAACGGCCGTCAAAATCGGCATTCGAAGGATATGCATTCCTGCAAGTACGCACACCGGCAGAAACAGCTTCAGTCGGTGCGGACGTTTTCGGTCGTGTTGAGCTCGACTTCTCGTCGATGCGTGAATTCTAGCACGCGTTGAAAGCGCGCGGCTTGTGAAACCGAAACTGCGGCGGCCGCCGCTCCACGCGGTCACCGGGTTCGAGGCTACCGGCCGCTCGAACAGTCGCGCCGACTAACGTCGCCCGTCGCCACGAAACATGGAAATTTTGTGAGTGGGAGTGGGCCGGGCGCACGTTGGTTGCGAGTGTTTTCGGCTGCGAAACAAACTCGAGCACGATGGAACAACGGCTCCCGACGGCGTGAAAAGCCAGCGAAGACCCGTCGCCTGCGGTCCAAATGTCCGGAGGCGTCAGGAAGCCAGCGCGTCGCGGTGTTCGGTGAGCTAATTGAGCCTTGCATATTCATCGCGGCATGCATGCGGCGGCACGCACGCGCGTTGTCGGCACACCACAGCCCACGGGGCCAAATTCGCGCGTGGTTACAAACGAGCCTCGTGCGATGTCCACTTGCCACCGATGGCAGTCGCTGTGCGAGGTAGCTGGTAATGGCTACTGCGACGGTTCGATTTCTCGCCAGCCTGCGGCAAGGTTTTGCTTGCGCCAGAAAGGAGCTTTCGGTGCAAACGCTGTCTTAGCGTTGCAGGCTGGAGCGTACCCGTATCGACGGCCTCCGTAGACGATTTCTCAAATATTTCTGCTCACTAGCAACACGATTTCGAGCCCAACATGTCGGTAACGCGGCTGTCCGCTGTGCATTTCACGGCTCGACTTTTCTGCTCGTGGCTAACAACGGAGACAAGCCTCGGTGTTTTCTCGGAAGAGGTCATCCGTGGACGTTCGCGAATTGAGTTGCATTGTGGAGTTAATGCATCTTCGTTTTATTTGCGTGTCCTCAGGCTGCCACCGCACAGTACGTCACTTCGCCGTTGCGGCGGTATTTTGCAATTATGTGTGAACTGCCGAGATAATGTAAAGCGATAGCGCGGTGATATTACGCGAGCACTGCTGCCGCCGCCGCCTTTGGGCACGAGCCAAGTGGCACTCTCTCGCAGTCAGGCAAATTGTGCAACCCCTCTCTGCTTTATTCCCGGCCGCAGAGGGGTGCAGTCATTGCGAGATCATTGATAACACGCTCTGCTTCGCGCTAGCGGTGCGTGATTGCGTGCGCAAAGCCGCGCCTCGTGAAAGCACTTGCCGCGCCGGCTGAGGAAGAGTTCCGTTGCGTAACCCCCGTCGGCACGTGCGTCTCGTTTTAAAAATTATGCTGACAGTACGTTTACGATAGTTACAGCGTGAGAACGGAACGACGACAAAGAGACAAGAAGGAGACGACCGCTCGTCTCCTTCTGTCGTTGTTCTATTCTCGCGCTATAACTATCGTCAAGTCATACCAGCTAGCCCAAACTGCCACGCTTCTAAGCTACGTTTACGTCGAGACACACGCGAAACTGGCCTTGTTAACGCATTGTATTTAGGCCTTGTTTTTTCACTGAAACCGTGTGTGACTCGACCAGGTTTGCTGTAATGTACGGGAAGTTGAAACCATCAGTTTCTCCATTTTGAGGACGTTCGGCATGTGTCATCTTTTATGCACGATGTTCCTTAGTTTCACTTCCCCGTTTAAGAAACAGTGTTAGTATCTAGGGTTCTGCGAGGGGACGATTCGGGAGCCCTGTGACAATTCGCCTTCGGGAATAAGTAAATGCCGATGAGACGTTGTGTGGAATGGTTCTTTCAAAACCTCACTTTTTCGAACGTTGAGTTGTTCAGTGCGTCGAAAGGTAGGTCATAAGGTTTGTATACGTCGACGGTATAGAAAGGTACGATTGGCGACATTGTACAAGCAGTGTGTGAGGTCCATTTTCATATGGAAGAACTGGGTAACAAACCAGATACTTGCTTTCCGGTTAACCTCCCCGCCTTTCTTCATACCATATCTCTCTCTCTCTCTTTCAACTTCAGCTTTGCGCGACCAACTGCAATGAAATTTTTGAATGATAGCAGCATTTTGTACAAAATTCTTAACTTCACTGCTTAGCAGAGATGCTTTGTTGTGTTTTTTGGCGCAGTCGTGTTGAAAAAGCAATCTCTGACAGCCTGTAGTGTAGACGCAGATGACGTCAAGAGAAACTCGCCAAATGAAACAAACGTAAACCCGGCGCTGGTGTAGTCGTTGTCGTGTAAAGAAGCCAGCAAGGTACTGCTATGACTCGTTGATTGGCTGGAAGCCTGACACGAAAATTTTCTGCTGTTTGTTGTTTCTTTATTTAATGGAAGGCCATGCCCTAGAAGCCTAGAAAATGCACTGCTAAGCGTGAGTGCTTCCTCAAAAAGTAATTACGGTTACTTTCGGTTCCTACCGACGTCACAACACGGTCTCGTCACGTGCTGCACCGCTCGCGGCTCCATTGGTGAGGAGACGCTCACGGAGGAGCAATATTACAAAAAAAAGAAAAAAGAAGAGGCAGCGTCACGCGAGAATTTTGAAGCCCAGTCATAAAATTAAACAGGAGCTTGCTCGAAATTGCGACCAGCGGAGGAGAATGAGGGGTGAGCGGCGTCCGACGATGTTGGCTTTTGGGCATTCGTTATTTTTTTTTTTCGACTAGCCTGCAGTGTGTGCGCTGCCCCACTCCCACTTCGCACGCTCGCGTCTGGTGCCACCCCAGGAAAGCACCCAATACTGGCGCTCCCCTGCCCCTCTCTCGCCTAGCAAGGCCAACGCAGGCAGCGTCTGCTAATCTTCTTCTGTTCCCGCTTTGAGATACATTTTAGCAAACACTTGATGTTGCGAGCTATATTGAAGTGTGTGTTATTATGAAATGATTGCACTGCCTCATGCACACGCACTAATCTTGCTGTTGCGATACGTTGTACTGTCGAATTTTCGCTCTAAGCAATTGTTCACGCTGGTTTCTTGTTATCTTTTCTATATCAAAAACACGATCAGGCTAGTTTGGACACTGTTTTGTTTTTATTATGGAATGCCATCCGGATGAAAGGCGAGCGTCGCTCCCATCCCGGCAATGTCAAATGAAATCCGCACAGCGGCATCGAGAGCATCTTTTTCAGCACTGCTCATGTGCGCGCGTGTCCATGCATGCAATATGACTGGACGGCGCACTGTGGTGCGAATGCTTGCCGACGTGCGGCTCTTATTAGAGGCCAATGGTGCGACTTGCCGTTGTGCATCGATTTTAATTCATTGTGGAGGTGCTCGGTACGATCTTATTGTTCCAGAATTCACGGA
Organism: Rhipicephalus annulatus; assembly: GCA_013436015.1. Classification (NCBI taxonomy): domain Eukaryota; kingdom Metazoa; phylum Arthropoda; class Arachnida; order Ixodida; family Ixodidae; genus Rhipicephalus; species Rhipicephalus annulatus. The sequence continues at coordinate 45,436 of WOVY01005836.1, read as the reverse complement.
AAGTTCAAAACCCTGACTGCACTGTAACGATGACAGCTGGAGCAGATTGCACGGAAATTGTTTTTGGAAACAAATGGTGTTTCGACAACATGACTGAACTGAAACGGCTCCGGACTATCGCTCGTACGTGATCAGTACGTTCATTTGCGGATCGTTCTGTGCAGTGGCGCAGCCAGAAATATTTTTGGTGCGGGTTCAACCCCATACTTATGAAGTTTGTGCTCGTGCTTCTATGTGCGCATATATATATATATATATATATATATATATATATATATGTGTGTGTGTGTGTGTGTGTGTGTGTGTGTGTGTGTGTGTGTGTGTGTGTGTGTGTGTGTGTGTGTGTGTGTGTGTGAAAAAGAAGGTGTCCTTGGATCCAGTGGAAAAACACCAAAAAGTGGAGGACAGGCAAAACGAAAACTTTTTTATTTTTCCTACGTTTTAGCCGGGGACCGGCCTTCATCAGGAAAAACACGATACAAAAATGCGCTTTTCTTAAGTACGCATGGTATATCAAGGGCCCCTGACACGTGAACTATCACTATCATACACTATCTACTGTGGCGTGGCGAATAACGAACAGCAGAGAATGTCAAAGCAATGTCAAAGAAACCTTATGAGAATGCATGAACGGTGTTTACATCAAGTAGATCACATGAATAGCAGTTTGAAAAGTACAGTAATAGCGAAGGCGCGCTGCTTCATAGGAGAGGACTGCAATGGGTGCATTAGGGCTGATGATTAAATTAGATGACGATGAAATCGGCAAGAAAGCGCTGCCGGCTTGAGCCACTAATCCACCACGCAAGGCTCTCTCCGGTGGCACGCCGGTGCCACTAATTGCGTCACTTATGCTGCTGAATGCACAGAAAAAAAAACGAGGGTGATCTTTTAATCATCTTTCGGCAATCATCTTTCATTCGACATCTGTATTGACTTGTAGAGACGTAGCCAGGCAATTGTTTCTGAAGGGTGGTGCGTCTACTTCTCATGTGCACATTTGCATTCGTTTTGAGTGCGCATGTATGTGCATATAGGTGCGTGTATTGCCGAGACATCGACTGTGGATACTTTACTAACAGAAGAGGCCCTTATATACTAGGCGACATTTATTGGCGGCACTGTGGAAGCTATAGAACCGAAGCGAATGCGTGCTACCGCGCCAAAAAGTAGTATACTTACGAGAAGTTGTCATTTTGCCTTGCTGAAATTAATTCCGTTTAATTTATTGTGACGCTCAAACAGTTGCATGTAATCTCGTAGGTAAAATGCCGTTTTTTTATTTTGTTGCAAGAATGCCTTCGTTTCTTCCTTTGATTTCTTAGACAGCATCAGCTTTTCGGTATACGCCCGTTTTTCAATGCGTCTTTGACGTACGGGCCAGTGTGCGGCCTCAACAGCGCTGTTTAGTTCTCCAAGAAAAATCTGCTCGTAATTTATCTCCGAAATGCGCATTGAACTATATCCAAACGTTTCTCCCTCTCATGTTTTGGCGTGTTTATAATACTTTAACCGCGTCAACGGTGCGAGTGGGCAAAAGCGAAATCAGCTGCGAGTTGCCGGGGGCGGAGCAACACGGGAAGGCCTGCCTCTGTATAGCGTCTGAAACCAGCTGCGATTGTCACGTGCACAGACGTATCTTTTCCTAGCGGAACGCGTCTACTGAGAAGCGTGGCAAGCTTCCTCCAAGTTTTCCCAATGATTTTTTAAGCGCGAAGCTATTTAGCATGTAGGCCAGTCCCTCGTCGTCCATCGTAGCCACCCGTAGTACTCGGATTGCTCTTTAGATGGCGCTGCGGCGCTCGCTCCACTCCACTACATGTGTAGGAAACGTGTGCTTTAGTTGATAACATTGATTAATATGTGGGGTTTAACGTCCCAAAACCACTATGTGATTATGAGAGACGCCGTAGTGGAGGGCTCCGGAAATTTAGACCACCTGGGGTTCTTTAACGTGCACCCAAATCTGAGCATACGGGCCTACAACATTTCCGCCTCCATCGGAAATGCAGCCGCCGCAGCCGGGATTCGAACCCGCGACCTGCGGGTCAGCATCCGAGTACCCTAGCCACTAGACCACCACGGTGGGGCTTTAGTTGATAAGAGGCCACTAGATTGCGCATCTGCGCTCTCATTGAGTCAAATGAGAAGAACAGGTATCAGAACCTATAGAGATAGATGCGGGCTTCGACAGGGATGTCCCTTGTCACCTTTGTCATTTATGATGTATCTACAGGGACTAGAAGTCAAATTGGAGGGAGTTGACTCGGCTTCAGCCTCTCTTTCGCCAAGCAAGGAAAACACATTGAACAGTCACTACCAGCATTCACGCACGCGGATGATGTAGTATTAATAGCCGACAACAAGAAAGATCTGCAGGGATTGATAGACATCGGTGGTAATGAGGGGAATAGGTTAAATTTGAAGTTCAGCAGGGGAAAATCGGCAATCATGATTTTTAATAACAAAGACAGTGAGCATAAGAGACAGGAAGTCCCTCTAGAAATAGTGGATAAATACAAATATTTGGGCGTATGGATAAATAACGGGGCTGAGTGTCTAAGGGAGCACGAAAGATACGTAGTGACTAAGGGCACCAGAAATGCAGCTGTTATAAAAAAAATGGGGCACTGCGGAACTACAATAGGTATGACGTTGTGAGAGGGATACGGAAAGGTGTCATGGTCCGGGTTCGACTTTCCGTAATGCGGTCTTCTGCATGAAATCAGAAGTTCAAGCAAGATTCTATATTAAACAACGTGGCATAGGTAGACTTGCTTTGGGAGCACATGAGAATACCCCATATCAAGGGGTACAGGGTGACATGGGATGGACATCATTTGAGTGAGTGCAGGGAAGTTAGCAGCAACATATAATTTGAGGAGCGATTGAAAAAAAATGGGAGAGGTGCGTTGGGCTAGGAAAGCTTTCAGCTAATGTTGATACTAAATGGAAGAAGCGAACTCGAAAATTGTCAGGCAAGTATTTAGACAACAGCAGAATACCAAGCCAAAAGGAAACATCGATTAGGAAGAAGGTGAAGGAAACAGAGAGGGACAGAGGGAAATCATCACGGGATACCTACTGAACTTTTAGGCAGAAAATTGCAAGGGAAAAAAACCTATAATAATTCTCGGGGTAGTTCTCTGCTCTTCGAGGCCAGAACGGGAGTATTGCGGACCAAGACTATACCGAGCAAAATACGAAGACACAGACACGGTATGTAGTGCGTGTGGAGAGGAGGAGGAAACGGCTGAACATTTGATCATGTTCTGCAAAGGGCTCCGCCCTATAGTCGGAAGATGATGGCGCCGAATTTTCCAAAGCATTGGTATGGTGGCTAGAAGACATTGGGGTATAGGTAGAGTGAAGTCAAAATAGTCTTTAAACAGGTAGAAATAACCAGGAGGAGGCTGACTGATTGGTGGCTACAATCGAGGCGCGAGTGAAATTCAATCCTTAAACACATAGTGATAGTACTTAACTTTGTGGCTAGGGTGCGTTAGCCACCGCCCGATCTAAACGGCACAGCCGGATAGATCCATCCATCCATCCGTCCGTCCGATTTGATCCGCTCGCTCCGATGCGTGATAGTGCGATAGGCGACTGCTAGGGGCCACAGCTATAATATGTGTTCGCTCTTGGCGCGTTTTATCTTTCGCTCGGCAGACAGCGCACTTTTCGAATACGAGCGACGCAGAAAGAGTGTAGGAGCGCACGGCTCAGAAAGCTGCTGCAGGGCGCGCTCGCACATGGCATATCGTACGATCACATGCAACCAACCACTGTCTGAGGAACCTGTATCAACTTGTCTTTGCACACTTGCCACAACGGCCGATCCAAGAACCACTCTCCTTTCATTTTACCGACCATAAAGCAGTTTTATTGAAGGGGAAATGGAAGCCACGTTTCGCTACCATTTACGAATAATATTACGTTATATATATTTTACCGATGTCTTTGCGGAGCTTCGCCCACTCATCACCATTCACTCCGTGGATATGCTGAGATTTTTTCAACTTCTCCAGGTGGTGGCATCTTTGGCAGACAGCACTCTTTACGTACTCGCGCGGTGCAAGGCGTTCAGTTGCAGGGGTGGCGGACACGCCTATCTGCAACCTCTGGAGATACTCGTTAAAAAACGCATACACGCCTAATTATGAGAAGCATCAACTCGCCTGCTCTATTCGTTTACCGATTTCGCTCACGTATTTTCTTGCGGTCCATCTTCTCTATCCACATCCTTGCAATTTACATATGCGTGCGTGCTAGCAAAATGCGACCGGTTCTTCAAGAGCACGTTTCGAGTCAGCCAGTGCATTGCGAGTGTAATGCTAAAGCCACACTTATACGAGATAAAATGGTTTTGCTCATCGTCGAAGTGATCGTAAGTGGAACTTCCCATGCGTTATATATATATATATATATATATATATATATATATATATATATATATATATATATAAATTGTTCAATCATAGAGGTGTCCATCGCCAGTGATCTGCTGTGTCAGTGGTGTGATTATCGAAGCAAAGTTCTTCACAAAGCGGCGAAAGTATGAGCACAGTCCGACGAAGCTGCCAAGCGCTTTCACGGTCGCAGGCTTCGGGAACTCAGCGACAGCACGAAGCTTCTGTGGGTCTGGGAGGACGCCATGTTTTAAGACAACGTGGCCAAGTATTCTGAGCTTCCGAGCTCCAAAGTGGCACTTCTTGATGTTTAGTTGAAGGCCTGCGCTCGTGAGGCAGCTCAAGACTTCGCTGAGACGATGGAGGTGGCTGTCGAAATCAGGGGAGAAAACAACGACATCCAAGTAACATAGGCATGTCTTCCATTTTAGCCCACGCAAGACGCTATCCATCATCCTTCGAATGTGGCTGGCGCATTACAAAGGCCGATGGGCATTACATCAAATTCGTATAGCCCATCGGGCGTCACAAAAGCAGTTTTTGGACGATCTGATGGTGCCATGGGGACCTGCTAATAATCGGACCGTAGGTCTAGTGATCAGAAGAATTCAGCGCCTTGCAAGCAGTCCAGGGCATCATCAATGGGCGGCAAAGGGTATACGTCTTTAATCGTGACTTTGTTTAAACGGCGGTAATCGACGCAAAAGCGAATTGAGCCGTCTTTTTTCCTCACATGTACCACAGATGAGGACCAGGGACTGCTGGACGGCCGAATGACACCACGTTGAAGCATGTCGGCCACTTGCTCGGTGATCACACGACGCTCAATAGGAGATACACGGTAGGGACACTGTCGCAGAGGCGCTTGGGAGCCGTTGTTAATGTGATGAACCGCGGTGTGCGTTCGGCCTAAGGACGTCTGCTGGCAATCGAACGAGCCGCGACACTGGTGAGGAAGTTCTAGAAGATTCTCGCGGTGTGATTCTTCATGTTCGCCATCGATTGAGGGGCCAAAGAGATAATGTTTTCGTGAACCGGTGGACGGGCAGATGGCGTCAGCGCATTAAGCTGCACATAACTTTCACCGTCCAGGCCGACGATGGAGGAAACGTCTAAGTCTTGGATTGTTCCAATACATTCTCCGCGACGCAAGGTTCTGGGAGACGGCAAGGGATTTGTGACAAACAAATTGATAGCGCCCGCTGAAATATCTAGAACTGCAAACGGCAACGCGAGGCTCTTGCGAATTTGGAATGATTGGGAAGGGATAAGCAACACTGTATGCTTAGACACATCGGCACAAGACACGGGAACAAAGGCTGCGCTAGTCGGTGGTATGTCGATGTCGTCGGCGACAACAACTTGTTCAACGGAAGTTCCGGAGACGAGGCACACAGTGCAGAGAAGGCCACTTTAGCACGAGTACAGTCGATAACCGCATGATTATGAGACAGAAAATCCCAGCCGAAGATCACATCACGAGAACACGCCTGTAGCACAAGAAATTCAACAGTATACAAAACATCTTGGATGAGAACGCGGGTGGTACAGGCAGCTGATGGTCGAATATGGTGAGCACTGGCAGTACGGAGGGACAGTCCCTTTGGCGTCGTGGTAACCTTCCGAAGCAGGCGGCAAAGTTTTAAATCATTTACTGAAACGGCAGCACCAGTGTCCACAAGCGCAAGCGTACGGTAACAATCTACAAAAACGTCGATGAGGTTTGTTGGAGAAATGCGAGGACTTGATTCTTTCGACGACGACGCAGTTCGTGCCTCGGGAACAGCGGCATTTAGTTTTCCGCGTCTGAAAGGCAGGGTCTACGGCGCATATGTGACAGGGAGCGACGTCGGGGAGATGGAGATCGGTGACTGAATGAGGGAGGGTGGTCGGGTGAAGAGGATCGTTGTTGACGTGCCGTGTTAAAGCGCCGAGAGTCGTGCGGCGATCTTTGCATGGTGTCACTGTGAACGAGAGGACGGCGGCGGCACAAGCGAGCTACATGTCCTGCGTAACCGCAAGAATAGCAAATCGCGCGGTTGTCTGCGGTGCGCCACGGACTCGGAAAACGGAACTGGTGATGACCGAACAGGGACCGGTCAGGTAGCATAAGTGGGCTGTCGAGGTGCTCTGGCTGCAACGCTTTGCGCAGACGTCAAGGGTGCGGCCTCCAGAGGTGGTGAACGAGTGAAAGGCAAAGCGTCAGCTACCTCATCTTGTATGACGTGCCTTATGGCCGGGGTCAGATGATCTCGGGCCAGAGGATGCGTTTGTGCTGGTTCGGGCGTGCTCGATAAAATGGAGAGCTGCCTGTGCGACCTCCTCACGCACGAACTGCTTTATGCGAACCAACACGTCGTTCTGGTCTCCGAGAGTCGAGGCCGCGATGGAATCACGTTTTTCCAGAGAGCGCTGTGTTTGTGCGTGTTTCTTGCGCAATACGTCAAATTTCTAGCACAAGCTGACAAGTTCGGCAATAGTTTGTGGCTCCTTGGCTAACAACTTTGCAATGCGTCATCGCATATGCGCTTCAGAATTTGTTTAATTTGGTCTTCTTCGAGCATCGCTGGGTTTACCCGCTTGCACAAGTCAACAACGTCTTCAATGTAGCTGGTAAAGGTCTCTCCGGGTTGTTGAGCGCGCTCACGAAGTCGTTGTGCTGCGCGGAGTTTTCGCACAGCAGGGTGATCGAAGACTTGTGAAAAGGAGGCCTTGAATGAATCCCAGCTGGCAATGTCGGCTTCGTGATTGCGCAACCAGAGACTAGCGACGCCAGACAAGTAAAAGCTTACATAGCTCAGCTTAGCCGCATCGTCCCACTTCTTCGCTGCGCTCACCTTGTGGTAAGTAGCCAGCCACTCCTCAACGTCTTGGCCGTCTGTGCCGCTGAAGATTGGTGGGTCACGCAGTGGCCACTCGCCGCGACATGTAAAGGCGGGAACTTGCGAGGGTACCTTGGGTGGAGGGTTCTTCCGGCATCGCTGGCACTGGAGGTATGGTGCGACTTTGCAGTGTATATATATATATATATATATATATATATATATATATATATATATATATAATATATATATATATATATATATATATATATATATAATATATATATATATATATATATTTAAAGGCGAATTTCTACTCGTACCGCTTGGCCCTTTTGAACAGAGCTTCGCGCTTTGTTTCCCGTCGTGTGCGTTCGTCCAACTCGCGCATTGTAACGTTCTTTTTCGTTTTCCGCGTTTTCGTTGACGCAGGTTTTTCTCTTTTTTTTTCCTGGCGCCAGGCTTCTCAGGAAACGAAAACTGAAACAACGGCTTGCTTTAGCATGCTTCCCTTTCCTTTGTCGAGCGGGCAAGTGAAGGCAGGGAGGAAGTGTTACTTCTCCTCCCCTTTGTTCTTGGTGGCGTATATCAGGAACGAACTGTGAACCGGAATGCCTAGCGTCGCCGGCTCGACTCACGACGTCGTCGCTCCCTTCACGTCGTGTGCCGGCGCAGTGCGTGCCCTTCTCGGTTGGCCCCCTCCCCACTCGCTTCGGGGCGTTTCGGCTGAGCCCCCTGCGGTGAATTCTTCTGTCATTTTATATATCGCACTGTAACGCGTTCCTCGCCCTCTTGCTTTGGCTCTTTTTTCTTTTCCCATAAATTATTTTGTCTTTCGAAACTCAAGTGGGCAGCCGCGCGAAGGGGGAGTGCAACTGCCCTCTCTCATCACGCGCTGTCCTCTCATCTCGCCACTTCGGCCCTTTCAAATTTTACCTTGCCCGCATTTGGTTTTCTTTAGCGTGCGCTCTCCCGGAGCAGCTTTGGGCGACTTCCACTTCGATTTTCACGTGTCCCGCGCACGTTTTGTGTGTTGGCTTGGCGTCCTTCTCTGGACGCCTCTCTCTCTGCTTCCCTTTCTCTCTTTCTTTCTTTCTTTCTTCTAGTTAGCTTCTCCGGGGAGGTTACAAAGCCGTTATTTCTTTGCTCAATTTATTTTTTTAGAACTCTGAAGTATCCCGCTGAGAAAAACAAACACTCGTAGAAAATAAACGAAATGTCCACGAGTTCTTATCTTCGTTCGCTCGAGTTCCTTCTCAGCCCAGGGTCTTCATCCCGTGGTTCTTCCCTCGGCGTGGCTTCGACACTCGGGGCTTTGCGTGCATTGCTTTTTTGTTTTGTTCTCTCTCTCGCTCTTATCGGAACTGTTACTCGGATAGCGAGGTTTATATAAGTTATTTCGTGGCCTCGTAGTATCGTCACTTGCGTGTTCACCGGGCTCGCTTCTTCAACATCGACCAGCCAGGCGGTGATAGCTTCGAGATTGCGTTGTATTGCTTTTTTTTTTCTCTCTTTCGAACTCATCTCTCACTGATGGCCGGCATTCGCACTTGTGCTGCTTTCTGTTCAAGTCTTCTCCGTATTTTTTTTTCGTCGTTGCGAAGCTTCGATGTGACATCGCCAGTGCGCCCTTGTTGTCCACGGTGCGCTCAAACACGAGTGGGCTTTCGAAGCGAGTTACAAGGATGATTAAAGAAAGAGAGAAAACGACCTGCTCACGACTGCCCGGGTTTTCGTCTCGCTGGTGTGAGTGGTTTCACAGCATGCGTCGGTTTTTTTTTTTATGTTGCAGTCCGATGAGCTTACAATGTTGTCGCTTATCGCCAAAAATCTCTGCAGCTTTGACGGGAGCAAAATTATCGGTAGAAGCGCAGTGCGTTGCCGATCCTTCTATCGGGATTTTGTATAGACTTAGTGCTCGCGTTTTACTCTGTAGTTTATACACTCTTCAAAGTGAGTGTACAGTGCTCTGCGGCAATTGGTTGCGCCATGCTGAATTCTAAGTGGTCGCCTGGTCCTTACGGCGCTCATTGCATGCTGCTCTAGAAATTTCAGCGTCTCTTATTTCTCAGCGAACGCGTCCCTACTAGATGCACACCGCCAAACCACAGGAAAACTTGAAGTGAAAGTGAAAATGGGACTCTTCGGAATTGGTTTGAAGATGGGTATTTTTGCTGTTCAGAGGCTCCCAACCGTGTGTCTGTACCTTATGACGACGAAATGCAAGAAAGCACTCCCTCTATTACAGCGTCTCTCGTGGTGATGAAAACAAACAAATTAAATCAATCGCTCTAAACGACGTATTGTTTAATCCCTCGAAACACTCACAGTGCGGCCTCGGTGGCGCCCGTCTGCTGAGCCGAAGGTCGTGGGTTCGATTCTGGCCGTGGCGATTGAGTGAGGTGAAACGGAGGCCCGTGCAATGTCGGAACACGTAAAAGAATCTTCCGCTACGGCGTCCATCATGATCGTTGTTTAGGGATGTGAAACCTCAGATTATATTTATGTATAGTAGGGGCCAAAAGGCATTGAAGAGGGGAGTGGGCAAATACACGAAAAATACAAACAGTGCAGTAAACTCGGTTAACGTCGACATTCATCCACATCAGTATAGAAGAACTACTAGTTATTTCAAGAAAAAAAAATAAACAGGGGCAATGATGCAGCTAACAGATTTTCTGGTGAAACAATGTCCCGGTGGCGTCGGTGCACCGTATACCGTCTGCAGTGCAGCTTGTACATGACGAGGCCCAAACATCGCAGCACACGACCAGGAAACCTCTCGCGGCCGGGACGCTTCTCGCGTCACCGGGCAAGAACGTATACGTTGTGGGGCGGCAGCAGGCATCTTGCGCCACTCTCGTCCCGTTAAAAGTTCGATATGGCGGTCCTGAAATTCTGACCCAGCATGACTTCTGCAGGCGATTTGCCGGTTTCTGAGCGTGGCGTGTAGTCCTATTTGAAGAAAAAAAAAGTGATACCTTGGTCATTGTACGGTGCCCTGTGTCTGTTTCCGTAATGCACATTTCACTTCTCGTACCATCCGCTCTGCCCTTCCATTACTTGACGGGTGGTAAGGCGTGGTATACATATAACGAATACCGTTAAGGAAATCTTGAGTTTCCCTGCTGGAAAAAGCGATGCCATTATCGGACACGACCAGGTCGGGTAAACCATGCGCCGCGAGCATTTCGCGGAAATTTTCAGTGACCGTAACTGAATGAAGAGATGTTATGACCTCGACTTTAGCTAAGTTTGAGAGCCGGGTGTTTGCCACCACCAGAAAATGCGCGCCTGGTCCTGCGAAATCCACGTGACGTCGTTCTGGTTTAGCCCCAAAATGCGTTGGTGTTCACTCGATCTGTTTACCTGGCACGGCCTGCAGTACCTGACTAGCTCATATGAGGCCACCACTAGTACGACCTTGCCATTGCCTTCATGGCCGTCACTCCTGGATCGTTAGCGTGCATAAGCCTTCTTTCTGCAATGCCCCGGGAATCACTACGCGGCTTCCCCAGAGCACGCACAGACAACTCGTCTCAGCTCATACGCCGAATGATTCGGGGCTACTTGCTTACGTGGCCGGCCCTCAGGAATCCATTGCTTCATGGTTCGTGTACGCCGCCACTTCTCGTGCGCTCACTGGGGGGTGCTCCACAGCTTCCAGGAGGAGTATGTCACTTCAGTCTCTTGTCGGGGAGCCGGCAACCTACTCAGGCAATGTGAGTTTGCCATGGTCCTTGGTTTCCTGTAATCGAGCACACATTCGTAGGCTGATAGCGTCCACCGTAACATGCGAGGTGAAAAAATAGCCGGGGTTTGCTTTTTTCCGCTGAGATATTCCTAGCAGGGCCGAGAATAATAAAATTTCTCCAACAAAGGTGCTGAAGGAAACGTCGCACCCCAAGAACCACGACAAGAGCTTCACGGTCGACCTGAGCATAATTACGCTCGGCCTTTGGTAATGTTCCAGACTCGTACGCAACAGGCTGCTCTTTTCTTCGTTATCGCAGTGAGCCAAAGTGCCCCCACTCCCACAGATGACGCATCGCATGACAACACTAACGGGACATCTCGTTTTAAAATGCACCAGTAACGAGTTAGAAGCAAGCAACGTCTTCAGGCTCTCAAACGCTTTCATGTGCTCTGAACCCTACGTTTATGGTACGCGGTTGGCCAACAAACGGTACAATTTTTCACCTGCTTCTGTACCGCCCTTCAAGAAACAATTATAGAAATTGATCATACTCAAAAAAAGCTTGCCGTTCCTCTTTCTTCTTCGGGGCAGGAGCCTTGTTCATGGTTTCGACCTTGGCCTTTGAAGGGCCCTTAGCGTCAATCCGATGCCCCAGAAACTTGAGGCTTCCCTTCTGCACCAGCTTGGACTCTGAGCCCAGTTTTGGACGATTGGCTGTGGACCTCAAAAAGCACTCGTTCATGTTCCTCGATAGACTCGCGACCGTTTCGCTAGCTTCACATCTACCAAATTTGGTAATACGTGACGTGAATGGGTGACGAAGGTATATGACTGGTTCAAACTTGACAATCATGACATGCGTGTCATATAAAACATGACTACATACTATGCTCATAGCGCGCTCGCGGCCGTTTCGCTAGCTGCACATATACCAAATTTGGTATTACGTGACGTGAACGGACGACATAGGTGAATGACACGTCCAAACATGATAATCATGACATGCGTGTCATGCAAAACATGACTACATCCTACGCTCATAGCGGGCCCGTGGCCGTTTTGCTAGCTCTATATGTAGAGCTATAGCGAAACCGAATTTGGTATCCCGTGACGTGAATGGGTGACGAAAGGTATTTGACTGGTGCAAACATGATAATCATGGCATACGTGTCATATAAAACATGACAACGTGCTACGCTCAAGCGCGCTCGCGGCCGTTTCGCTAGCTTCACACATATATACGAAATTTTGTGTTACACGTGAATTGATGACGAAGATATAACTGGCGCAAACATGACTACTCATATATGCGTATCACGTTAAAACATACTATACCACGCTCGTAATGCGCTAGCGGCCGTTTCGCTAGCTTCACATGTACCAAATTTGGTTTTACATGATATGAATGGACGACGAGGGTAAATGACACGCCCAAACATGATGATCGTGACATGTGTGTCATGTAAGACATGACTGCACTCTACGCATATAGTGCGCTCTCAACTGTTTCGCTAGCTTCACATATACCAAATTTGGTATTACGGGACATGAATGGACGACGAACGCAAATGACAGGCGCAAACACGATAATTATAACATGAAAGTCAAGTACAGCATAATCTACGTCCCCCCCCCCCCCCCCCCGGTAACGCTGTGCTGAATTTAATGTGTCATATCAGCCTTTCTCGTTGGCGCTTCGCATATCATCTATTCCCACTGTACTTGGGATCTGCCAATTTTTTGTGTCTGTTGCTGTTTCAATGTCTATTCTGCCATTTTTGATCTTTCTCTTCTTTATCATTTTATCCGTCTCTCTCTCTCTCTCTCTCTCTCTCTGTGTGTGTGTGTGTGTGTGTGTGTGTGTGTGTGTGTAGTGGATCACTTGTTTTCTACATGTTTATCTCTTTTTTGTGTGGTATTTCACTCTCTCTCTATCTATCTTTTTCTCAATATTTTTTTTCCATGTTTCTTTTTGCGCTGCTGGTCTCGTGAACAGCGCTGGTGGTCGCGGCGTTAGTGTGCGAACTATGCCGCCAACCACCGAAATCTTATTGCAACTAGAGCAGCTCATAGTTGTTAGTCTGTGTTTGTATATGTCCAGTTCGTCACTGTACGGTTAGAAATGCGTTTACCCAAGACATCGAAATCTGTAGCTCACGGAAGCTTCGCTTGAAAAATTAACTGTGACTTAGCTCAGTTATGTTTGGGCGGGCGTCTTATTGTTTAGCGTGGTTCTCGAGGCATGCGTCTCGTTCTTCCTTTTGTTTCCTCGGCTCGCTGCCCCCTTGGTTTGGTTCCGAGGACGAAGCCTGGCGTCTTCCAGTCTCTCCCTATCATCCGACAATTCCACCAAGCCATCCCTTATGTACGCCGGCTCCTGTTTTAACGCGGCTGCACCAGCTGACGTCATCAAATACCAGATGGCGCGGCGAACCGGCGAGCTGCGCTGCCAGCTGCGGCGTTTGCGAGGCAACGGTTCAGCTCGCGGTATTCCACCGGCTACTACAAAATGGTGAGAATAGCACCAACGCAGCTAAATATTGGATAATCCAAGGACGGCAGCTGGTGGACCGTCTTTTTTTCGCTGACTTCAAAAGCGTTCCCTGTGAGTTTTTCAGCCTCGTGCCATCACGGAGTGACGGTGAATATTATTCCACTGAGAGTACGGTAGAGGGTTAGTGCACTCAATCTGCCATTGGAAGGCTGCACGCTCCCGGAGAGCAGAGTGACGAGTGGGGAGAAAATGTGATTGAAACATTCCAAGCGCCCGCGAAATACGCGTGAAATCGGTCAGTCACACCTTCTTCGTTATCCTAATACATGGTGTATTTGTGCGACGACGCATTCGGCAGACGTCTAGCTGCCATTGTCGCCACCAGCACAAAACAGCGGTGTGAAACTACACATGGCTGCTACTCGGCCCCGGCTGAAGAAAGAATTGTGTTTATTGTTTTGTATTTCATATGTATTATTTTTACTTTAGTCGCACAACATATGAAGATGAATTTGTGGTGTTTTTTTTTCTTTTGCCCGGTACATGCGTTATTATGAAATAATTTGCTATGTCGCTCCTTGTGTTCACTATGAGTGTATGAAACACTCGCCCCAAACAATCTTATGCCACTTATTGTTTCAACTATGTCCCCTTGTAACTGCCCACCTGCTTGGACCTAGGGGTTTGCAGTATGTAATAAATAAATAAATAAATAAATTGAGAGCCTGTGACGTTCAAAGGTGTCGGGACTCTCGACTGCGCCTACTCCGCCTTTTAGGCGAGAGTTCTACGAACTGGTCCAGGCTGCTCTCGGCGCAGCAAAAGCGCTCTCGCTCTACATGTATGGGTGACGGTTCGACCACTGAAACACGCCGGCTCCGGAGAGAGCGCTTTCAGCGTGCTCTTGAGTGTTCCTGCTCTACCAAAGGAATTCGCTATAATTAAAGAGACTGAGTGCCGCCCGCGCACGCACGCTCTTGCGTTAATTTTTACTCCCGCTTTCAATCACAGAGAACACAATGGAACGCAGCCCCGCCGCGGTGGTCTAGTGGCTAAGGTACTCGGCTACTGACCCGCAGGTCGCGGGATCGAATCCCGGCTGCGGCGGCTGCATTTCCGATGGAGGCGGAAATGTTGTAGGCCCGTGTGCTCAGATTTGGGTGCACGTTAAAGAACCCCAGGTGGTCGAAATTTCCGGAGCCCTCGACTACGGCGTCTCTCATAATCATATGGTGGTTTTGGGACGTTAAACCCCACATATCAATCAACAATGGAACGCAACAGCGTGCGTTGGCGGCTCGGTGCACGCGACAACAATGCTCTTCATTGACTTTCTGGTGAGGCCCTTTCATTTCGTAAGTGTTGGGCACTGACGCCAAGTTCCGTCATTTGAACGTGTGGTTCAACTATTCCTCACCGCAAAATATGGCTATCTCTCCTATGTCTCGAGAACAGATTTTTTGAAATCTAGCGCAGTACTCCGGCACATAAAGCAATGTCATAACCAATAGGTATAGGATAGTTGAGGTGGTGGAGAAGCTAAAGCAACCAGGATGATATCGTGAGAAACAATAATAGCCCAGAGGAATTCGACATCCTACCAGTAACAACAGGTGAAGTAATGAAATCCCTAGAAGGAATGCAAATAGGCGAATCCGCTGGCGAGAGAGAGAGAGAGAGAAAGAGAAATAGACTTTATTGGGCAATCCTGCGTGGGGAGGGTGGGAGCACCGCGCAGGGTTCCGCACCCTCCTGTCTATTTAGACCTCAACGACGGCAGGCCCAGCGCGAGCTACTAGGAGTTTGCTCCGTTCGCTTTTGCCGAGCCAGGGCCGCGTCAAGCCGCTGGATGGCGTTGAGCTGCGCCTTGTGATTGGGCGAGCCTATGTCCGGTGGTAGTGCGTCGGTGATCACTCCCCCCGCGCACGCGTCACACCCCCCACAGCACATGTGTCAGCGTTGCCAGTTCTCGCGCACAGATACTGCACTTCGCACTTTCGTAGAGCCCGGGGCACGCGTGTCGGGCCAGGGCGGGCGTGAGCACCGTGCCGGTCTTGTCTCAGGAGGACCCCCTCGCGCCGCCCCAGCCTCGGGTGAGGCCCGGGAAGCGCTCCGTTGAAGGATGCTGCCGTAGTCGAGTGGTGGGTCCGAGTCTGGGGATTCGACTTCTTCCGCGTCCGAGGGGGGTGCGCGAGCTCGCATGCGACGGCGTCCGCCCTTTCGTGGCGGTTGGCCGCTCCGCTCGGGATGGCTCCGACGTGGGCCGGGAACCACCGTAGATGTGTCGTGGTCGACTTGCTTTCGGCAGCAGGCTTGCTGCCGGGCTCCCGATGCTCCCGCGGCCGAGATTGGTGATGGCCGTGCGGGAGTCGCTTAGTATGGAGGTGACTTCGGGAGTGCCGTTCAGCGCCAGGGCGATGGCGGCTTCCTCCGCTTGGTCCGCAGACGTTGCTCGGACGTTGCAGGCGTTAAGCAGTTTGCCGTCCGTGGCTCGGACAACCACCGCTACGTATGTGTGCGGTCGGTATTGATGCTTGGCGGCGTCTACGTACACCGCCGTCGAGTCACTGGCGCGAGTCTCTGCCAGCGCTCTTGCGACCTGTCGCTCTTCGTTGCGGGTGGATGTTGCGTGGTAGCGGCAGGACCACGAGGTGTCTCGCGATTGTCTCTTCCGATCTCCGTGCGCTTCGATAGGACTCGGCTCTGGGCGGGCGCAGGCCGACTCTTCGGAGGATTTCTCTGCCGGCAGTCGTCGTTGCGAGGCGGGCGAGCTGCGACATGCGCTGGGCCTCGCTCACCTCTTCTAGGGTGTTGTGAACCCCCAGTCGGGCCAGGGAGTCGTTACTCGTGCTTGCGAGAAGACCCAGGGCGGACTTGTGGGCCTTCCTGATGGCTGCGTTGATCTTGTCCCGCTCGTGCTGCAGCCATCCGTGAAATGCGCCGACGTACGATTCGTGGCTCGTCACAAACGACTGCAGCAGTCGCGGGACGTTGGCTTCTCTCATGCCGTTCCGTTTGGTGGAGATTCGGCGAGGATAAAATAGCAACGGACCTTCTGAAAGATGGTGGATAAATTATGTTAGAAAAACTGACCACCTTATAAACGAAGTGTCTCTTGACAGGAAGGGTACCTGAATCTTGCAAGAACGCCAACATCACCTTAATTCATAAGAAAGGAGACGTCAAGGACTTGAAAAGCTACAGTCCGATCAGCTTACTGTCCGTTCTCTACAAACTATTTACAAAAATAATATCTGATAGAAGAAAGGCGACATTACAGATCAATCAACCAAATGACCAAGCAGGATTTCGTACAGGTTACTCCACTATTGACCATGTTCATACTATCAATCAGGTAATAGATAAATGCGCGGAATACAACCAACACCTATACATAGCATTCATAATTAAGAGAAGGCGTTTTGACTCAGTCGGGCCATCAGCAGTAATGCATGCCCTATACGGAATCAGGGAATCGAAGAACTCTACATAAACATACTGGAAGAAATATGCAGAGAATACACAGCCACAACAATTCTCCATGACAGAATCCCAGTAAAAAACGGTAAAAGGCAGGGAGACGCGATCTCTCCAATTCTATTCACCGTGTGTTCACTGGAGGTTTTCAAGACCCTGGATTGGGAAGAGTTAGAGATAGGTCAATGGAGAGTGTATTTGTATTTCGCGTTTCGCTGATGACGTTGCCATGATGTTTAACTCAGAGGACGAATTACAGCTCATAATTAATGATCTGGACACAGAAAGTAGAAAAGTAGCTCTGAAAATTAATATGCAGAAAACAAAAGTAATGTGCAACAGTCTCGGCCGAAAACAGCACTTTGCGATAAATGGAGAGTCGCTGGAAATTACGAAGGAATGTGTTACTTAGGACAGGTAGAAACCGTGGAGCCCAACCATGACCATGAGAGATAAATAACTAGAAAAATAAGCTTGGGCTAGATAACATTCGGCAAGCATTCTCAAATCGTGAATAGTAATCATGAATGGTAACTAAGCCTCAAGAAGAACAGCTGCATCTTGCCACTACTTACCTACGGTGCAGAAACCTGGACGCTTACACAGAGGCTTCAACTTAAATTGAGGACGACGCAGTGAGTGATGGAAAGGAAAAGGATAGATGTAACTTTAAGAGACTAGAATACGGCAGAGAGGGTCAGAGAACAAACCGGGGTTAAGGATATGATAGTTGAAATCAAGAAAAAGAAATGGACATGGGCCGGACAGGAAGCAGCACAACCGCTTGACATGAAGGGTAAGTGATTAGGTTCCCAGAGAAGGCAAACGCACGATGGGGAGACAGAAAGCTAGGTAGGCCGATGAGATTAAAAAGTTTGTAGGTATAATGTGGCAACGGAAAGCACTAGACCGGGTTGATTTGGCGGGTCATGGGAGAGGTCTTTGCCCTGCCGGACGTAGTCAGGCTGACGATAATAGGGCTCCGGCATGTATTGCAGCATAGCCGCATTGTGCTTACAAAAAAAAAAATAAGTTCTAGCGCAGCAAAACTATCGTGGCATGCATAAAATTTTGAAAATTGTGTAACTTATGGTAACCAGCTGATGCACACAGCAACTAAAAAAACACGATATATGCAAAAACAACTAGAACAAAGTAAATTCAGAGTATACACTGTGAATATAAATGACCCAGGAAGATGGCGTCACCTCTTTCCGTGAGCCACCTGTCTCCGCATAGGTTGGTGTTCTGAAATATGCGTCCAATGATACTTATTTGTATATTGCAGCGAAAGCTGTTATGAGATCACAACTCGGGTCACGCACCACCGTAGTTGTCAGCCGCTGCCGCTGCCGCCGCCGCCGGTTTCCGTAACCACAAGAAAGAAAAAAAACTTAGCACCTATGACGCAGTGGAGCTCGAGCCCGGGTCCGCTGGGTTCCAGCCACTGAGCTACACCGGTGCTTGTGACTTGCTGCCAAACTTGCCTTAGACAGGCTTGATGTCGGGAAGACAATCGCGTTAATACGATGTATAAAGCGTTTTAAAACAGCGAAAGAACAACCGAGTAGTCGCTCAATGCGAATAGCGTAACGAGTGGGTCGTTCAATGCTCCAACCCATTACAAAAGCTTGTTCTTGTTCCCCTATTAACTCTGTCGCCTACCCACTTCTGCCGCAATTCTTCATCGTCGTCAATCAATGCATGAATTGACACAAAACTTCATGCAAGTGTTTAGCGGATGCCACGCTTCTCGGGAGAATAACGAAAAATAGCAATAGGGAATGCTGGAATACTACACAGATAAATGGATTAATAATGACCTAGTGGGTATCAACCAAGTGTGCTTGCAGTAGTTGCCCAACGAGTGTTTCGAAAGGCCTCTGAAAGGCCGTTCTTCTAGCGATCGCTCTGACTTTGCTGTACCTTACGCGCAGGCCTGGCGCGCTTTTTGCAAGCAGTACCGAAAACGAATTGCGCGCCGACATGAAACACCCCGTGCCGCTGTATAGTGTGGCGCCGAGATAGGGTGGCTAGCCGAGATGTGCTCCGGTGGAGGCTCTCTTGCCGTGAGGAGAAGCTCTGCCGCCGGCACACCTCGCCCGCGACACTTGATGTGGCCCTTTGTCTGATGAAACAACAAAAGTGAAACCGAAGCTGCTGTCTGAAATGACCACACTTTACACATGGGGCAGACCTTCGGAAGTAACTTTTTTTGTAGAATACATTTTCTCCGACTCCAAACAACAGCTCTCTAGATTATAGCTGGCATAAAATTCAGGCAATTATTGCGGCTCAACGATTGCGAAGCTGGTGCCATAATTTGATATTTGATTTGCTAAGGTTTTTTTAGCAAAATTTTGATATTACTGCAGCATAACCACAAGCGGCAAGCATTTCTCTCAAGTTCTTCAGCCAAGCGCATTTTCACAGACCCACACACACATTGTTTCGTGAAAAGGTCTGTCAAAAATCACTGTGTTGCCAAATCAGGCAAATTCAAACTGATTCTGCGGGGTCAGGGGCTGAACTAGTGCTATGGGTATGGGAAACAAGTTCAAGATATCAAAAACGACAACTCAAAGCATCGATCACTAATGGTCGATTTGGATGGGCGTGATAACGAAAGAGTCAAACCGGGTTCAACTCGCTTTTTTTGTGACGCTGCAACGGCTCCGGCGTGGCATCAGTGCCTGATTTTCGTCGGCCGACCCGCGTCGCACATCCGCTTCGTTTTTTCGCACGGGACTGAAGCGGCGCCGAACAGGCCTCGTCGCCGATGCAGAGCGCGTTTCTGCTCGGCGACCAACAGCCCCGGGCTTTGGCGTGTTTGCCTCCGAGCCCCGATAAGCCGTGTGCCACACCGAGCGAGGAGCTCGCGTTTCGGACTTCCGCTTGTCGCGTTCGTGTCGCGAATAGCATCTTCGACGGCGACTGCTTTTTGGGTCGTCGCTCCGGTTGTTCTGCCTGCAAGTGTCGACTTATCAGCACGAAGGAAGGCGCCAAACAAGACCCTTCTTCGGCGCTTACATGGTCCGTTCTGGACCTGTCTCGGGTTCTAATCTCACCTGTGGTGGTCGCATTAAACCGCGTTAACAATCAACAGAAAAAAAGAGAGTTCATCTCATAAATCAGAGCTCTCAATGTCGGAAGTAACTTTAGCGCTACTGGGAAATCCCTCGAAACACTCGCACATTCACACCCACTCGCCACTGTGGAAGAGTGTGTGAATGTGTGAGTGTTTCGAGGGAGTTCCCAGCTGTGCTAAATTTACTTACAATATGGCGAATTACCAACTAGCCCAACAACAAGTTATAATGAACTCTCTCAACATTCTATACGTTACACTCGTTACACTTGGCGATTGCTCTCTTGACAGTTCCACGTGTAAATGCGCCACACGGGCGACTTCATTCTCGTTCACTAACTTTCTCTCTTATCCTTACAGGCTTGTCCGCATTTCCGATGGAGGCGAAAGGGATAGAGGCCCGTGTGCTTAGATTTAGGTGCACGTTGAAAAAACCCCAGGTGGTCGAAATATCCGGAATCCCCAACTACGGCGCCTCTCATCATATGGTGGCTTTGGGACGTTAAACCCCCACAATTATAATGTCTGTTACGCAATGTAGCGCGCACACCCGCAACACTCCCCTTGTTTTATGGTAGATGCAGTGAATGAAGTACAACGAAGAGCTTTCTTTTTAATAGACACTAAGCTCCTCAGGCCCGCACTCCTTCGTCGCCTCCGCCGTCGAAGCTCCCACCGCCGGTGAAGCGCTCCGAGCAAAACATGCGGTGGGGCTGTCTTGGTGGGCAGCTGACCCGCAGGGCGCGGGTTCGAATCCCGGCTGTGGCGGCTGCATTTCCGATGGAGGCGGAAATGTTGTAGGCCCGTGTACTCAGATTTGGGTGCACGTTAAAGAACCCCAGGTGGTCTAAATTTCCGGAGCCCTCCACTACGGCGTCTCTCTCATAATCATATAGTGGTTTTGGGACGTTAAACCCCACATATCAATCAATCAATCATGTCTTGGTGGGCAAAAGACGCTTTGCTTACCGCAGTTTCTCCTAAGTTTTCAATGGTGCATGTGGTGTTCCCAGTCAAGCAACGAGAAAAACAAATGGTATGCTGACGAGCTGCGTCGCGGTCGGATGTGAGTCGCGTCTCACAACTTAGTTAAGTTTGCTGGCACACATCGCAGCCCTCAGTGCTTATGGTGGTAGTTACGCGCGAACGTCGCTATAATTTTACCCATAATGTCGACATTGGCCTACCTGTGTTTACAAACATGGAATGGGTCTATAGGGGAAGTTATTGGAACCAATGTAATGTAAATAAGAAGAAAGAAAAGTGGTGAAAAAACTAACTTGCCGTGAGCAGGAATCGAACCTACGACCTTCGAATAACGCGTCCAATGCTCTACCACCAAGCCATCACGGCGGCTATACCCCAGCCACTTTATTGGGTTTATATGTGAATTTAAACGTGGGAGTGTCAGTTAGCGCCACCTGTAGCCATGGTGGCGAGTGTGGCACACTATTTTTATGAGCCTGTATGGCGTCATGTAGCACGTGGACTTATTACGAGCTGGCAGCTGACCAATGACCAATGGTCCCTCGTATACAACCTATACAACCTAATGGCACCAAGTCTGCCAGCCATATATATATATATATATATATATATATATATATATATATATATATATATATATATATATATATATATATATATATATATATATATATATATAGCTACGGTGTTGGTAGTTTGTGAGGCACGCTTTTTCCGTGTAATGGCCAGGCTCGATCACAATTTGCTTAAAAGTATCAAATGTGCCTCCTTCGCCATTATTAAACTTACACACATCACCGAAAAAAGTAAATTCGTTGGTTTACAGGCTCACATACATGTCCTTGAGCGTGAACAACACATGTACCACTTTACGCGTTCACCTAGTGAGAAGTTTATGACTTTTATGATTGACCATGATGTGTTGACAATGCTGCTTTTAGGGGTTACATGTTCACACTTTATGTAATTGCTGAATAGCCAACAAAATACAATATATAAAGCTAATTTTATGCTGCACAGAAAACTGGCTCTATTAGTTTCGGTTCCCTAGGAGATAGATGGTCTAGCATTTTTGCTTGTATCATTTGAAGGAAACAGCGTAGACGAAAGCTCTATCTAACTAAATGACGGTCAATACATTGGGCATTTACCATAAATGAAAAACGAAAAACGGCGTTTAAAAAAATTGCTTTTTCCACTTGGCCTCAGAGCACTGACATAGAATATATATACTCATGTCAAGGTCTTTGTTGCCACGAGTAGCTATAGATCCCTTAGGGGCGATTCGCGATCTGAAATGCAACTGACAGACGAGGGGAGTCTTTGTCTACGTGAAACCACAGAAAATGTCAATTGCACCTGAATACCCTGATGAGCACGCATCCTCACATTAATACCAAATTTAAATAACTTCTAAGCAACGCCCACCACTAATAATCGGTCGGACGGTGGACGAACTATCATTTTTATTTTTTTTTAAATCACCGGTATCTCGAACGATTCAAAGCGGCTGGCAAGCCCGCCGTTTATAGCGCGCGGAGCGCTTTCTCGTGGTCACCTCCAAGTCACGCAACAGCTGACCACTTCTCCACGGAAAAGAGAGACGTGAGGCTCAGCTGCTCCGCCAACATTTCGTCTGCTAAGCGCTCACCTCGCATTCAGTCATGCCTTGTAACCCGCACCGCCGTCGCTTCCAAAAAAATCTGTCGACCAGTGTAGTGTGTTTCAAGCTCCACACTACAATGTGGAGCTTGAAAGCGTGCTATTCTCGACGTCACAAGAAACTTTACTTCGATCGACCCTTTGCAGAACTGTGATAACAAAAATTGGGGTACCCATTAGCTTCGCATTTAAGAGTTGCACGCGATAGCGAAATTCGGTGCGCCCTTCACCTTCAACCGCTAAGTGCAGGCTTATTAATGTTTTGTCCACACGCACGCACACACGCACACACGCACACACACACACGCACACACACACACGCACACACACACGCACACACACACGCACACACACACACACAATGAGATTGTACCAGCGCGCGCGCGCGAATGGTGCATACAGGGTTTTGATCTAAAGCAAGAGTCGCATGGCCTCCAAAATACACGCCACGCGCTTGCCATCTCGGTGGCCTTAAAGAGAGTGAAAATGCCTCACAGATGGCAGCACATTATCTAGCGTTTACTGTTTGCTTGATGAAGGCTTCTGGAAAGGCATCATATGTTCTCCTCCAGATGGACATACTTGTCCATTTTTAAAGATGTTTGAAAGTTCGTGTGTGTTTTAGCGGCATTGGCTGCACTATCCCGGCCTTTCTCGACGTAGTTTGAGGCCTCCCACATGCGCCTACAAATCGCTGAATGGGCTCGTTTTCGTCGTGACACATGTCGAACAAAATGCGTTAAAGGGGCCCTTAAACACTTTTTCAAGTAATTATGAAATGGATTCACTAGATGAGCTTATTGCCTCACGAATTCAACGCCGCGAAAATTCTAAGAATCCGTCTAGTGCGAGTGGAGTTACAAAGGTTTGTCGCATGCTGCAATTGCGTTTTCTAATCTCTTGTCCCGACGAAAGCGCTGGAAGCTAAACAGGGAGGGGTAGCAGGGGCAAAGAAAATACGTCACCCGCGCGTCGTGACCTTGAGCACTTGTGTTTTAAATGCGAAGCATTTTTAGATGCGGAGCATCTAATACTCGAGGCTTGTTGTGCGGCGCCGTCCGCAAGCTTCCTCCTCCTTCTTCCACCATCTGTGCATCCCTTCCTCCTCTACACACCGCGCGCGCTTCACTCCTCCACCATCTGTGCACCCTTCCTCCTCTACACACCGCGTGCGCTTCTCCTCTTCACGAACATTCGCTAGCTGTATAATGTAGCGCGCATGCGCCGTCAGGCTTCGAGAACATAGGCAGCTGACGCGCGCGCATGCGCCGTCGCGCTTCGAGAACATCGGCAGCTGACAGTGCATGCGCCGTCGCGCTGTATATATACTCAAGGTCGGCGCTCGCTCGCTCAGTTGCCGCTCGTCGGTTGGTTTGTACGGCGCGTCGACGTCCAAGGTCGCGGTGAAATGAATTCCAACGAATCCACAAACACAATGATCGACGTCCCTTCGACCAGCGCCACCCTTTCGCATACGTGTGTACGTGTTCACTCATTTAACACCCCCTCCTACAAGCACGTTAACCAATTTAGCCATCGACCCAAGTAAGTCGCAATTTAACACCCCATTTCACAACCACGTTAACCAATTTAGCCATCGACCCAAGTAAGTCGCACTTTAACGCCCCGTTAACCAATTTTATGCTCCGCATCCTCCTCAGTGTTCCCCCGAGGGAAGCTGCGGGCAATTTTTTTAGCGAACTTCGGCGACCATGAGCGTATCTATCTATCTATCTATCTATCTATCTATCTATCTATCTATCTATCTATCTATCTATCTATCTATCTATCTATCTGTCCGTCCGTCCGTCCGCATACGACATTTGGCTCTCCTGGCCGCTTCAATAATGGTATCGATACCGAACTTGGTATGGCATAACATGAAAATCATGACATGTATGTCATGATTTACATTTTATGTTCTGCAGCTCTTGCGGTAGTTTCGTTCACATGACATGTTGCAAAACTGGTATGGTATGACATGATTGCATGGCGAACACAAGCGACAGACCCTAACATGAAAATCATGACATGCGTGTCATGTAACAACATGACTACATGCTACGCTCATGATGCGCTCCCGGCCATTTCTCTAGCGTCACATATAACAAATTTAGTATTACAGTCCGTGAATGGATGGCGAAGGTATGTGACTAGTGCAAACATGATAATCATGAGATCCGTGTCATGTGACAACATGGCTACATGCGACTCTCATGATGCGCAGACCGCCGTTTCGCTAGCTGCACTTATACCAAATTTGGTATTACGGGGCGTGAATCGATGACGAAGGTATGATACTGGTGCAAACATTATAAACATTAGCTGCGTGTCATGTAACAACATGACTGCATGCTACGCTCATGATGCGCTCGTGGCCGTTTCGATAGCTTCACAAACACGGTATTATGCGACGCGAATTGACGACATAGGTAAATGACACATACAAACATGATAATCACGACATGTGTGTCATGTAACAACATGACTACATGCCACCCTGATAATGCGCTCGTGGCTGTTTCGCTAGCTTCAGATATGCCAAATTTGGTGTTACGTGACACCAATGGATGACGAAGGTATATGTAACTGGTGCAAACATGGTAATCATGAGATGCGTGTCATGTGAGAACATGACTACATGCCACAGTCAAGGCGTCAATTCATTTCCACGTGACGCGGTGTGCGTGCTCGCCGGCGTTCATTTCGTCGCATCACGCCACCGTCGCCACGCCAGGCGCTGGTCCTGCCATATGCTCTCAGGCGCCCACAACGCTGCTTTGCTTTGACACATGCGCGTTTCAGCGCGTCCGGCGTCCCTCCGCCCCGAAAAGAGGGAGACGCAGTGTTGTCTGGGTAACGCATCGGGATGAAATGCAACATGTCGCATTTCGCGCTGGTTGCCGTCGGGTCGCGCCTGGCCTCAGACTATTGAGTGCTAGCGTTTTGCTAACGCAGCGTCGCTGTGCCCAGCGTGCGCGCGCGTCAACGCTACATTGGAGTATATTGAGCCCTTCTTGAAGCGCTCGCGGCTGTTTTGCTAGCTCCAAATATACCAAATTTGGTGTTACGTGACACCAATGGATGACGAAGGTATATGTAACTGGTGCACACATGATAATCCTGACACGCGTGTCATGTAAGAACATGACAACATACCACGCTCATGAAGTGCTCAAATCTGTTTTGCTAGCTTCACATGTACTAAGTTTGGTATCACGTTACGTGAATAGATCACGAAGGTAAACGGCACATCTAAGCATGATAATCATGACACGGAAATCATTTACGACACCATTTAGCTCCACCTCTTAACGTTGGGCTGATTTTGAAGTGACATATCAACCTTTCTCATTCGTGCTCCGCATATCATCGATTCCCACTGTACGTGGGATCTGCCTTTTTTTTTTCTCTTTGAATGCACGGATTTTTCAGCGTGATCGCGCGCGCACGCGTCGACAAGTAGCGGCCTTCCGCGGCGATCTCTGTAACGAGCTTTATCGCTCACGGACGATTTTTCGCTCACAACCGACGGTGCTGACGCCGACGGCGGCATTTCTGCGACGCGAGCTCTCTAACGGTATCGCGTTAAAATGGCCGCCGCTCCAAGCGGCAATGAGGAGGTGCCCGGGGATGCATGCTCATGCTCACTCGTGCCTGGCGTTCCTCCAGGTTCCGTGGGGGAGGGGGGGGGGGCACCGGAACTGTGCCCCTCCCCGAAGTTCTTTTTCACCATGGCATAGAGAGTGGAAAATGACCATTTTAAGGGGGTGCCCTCTCCGAAATAATTAAAGTACCCCCCCCCCAGCAAAAAAAAACAAAAAACAAAAAAAGGTTCTGGGTACGGCCCTGCAACGACTATCTGGTTTCTGACGGTTACGGTGGCAGTACCTCAGTATCACGCAGACTCAAAGGAGCCTGCGAAGGAACTGAAGTTCACTACTAACGATACCTGCGTGTTACTTGTTAGCGGTAATATTTGTCTATACGATTCTCCACTTTGGTAGCCTGTTCTCGTGATGACATGTAACATACGTGTACAGAAACGACACACTCATTGTGCTTTTTCAGCGCTTCCAACAAGACGACTGCAGCTCACAACGGTTTTCTGACATGCACATGAAGAGCACACGCTGAATTGTGATTTTTTTTCGCGTTTCTTTTATTGATTGTTTGCGTCTTGTAATTTCACGAAATCGTTCAACGACGAAAACCAAACATGAAGAGTGGGAGCATTGGCGCCACGATTTCGACAATCGGATCGTAGACGTCATCGCTAGCAGAGCAGTGGGATGGTATATATGTGTTACAGTGTACACTGTAGTATGTGTTGAATGTATCACGCCGAACACGTAGCACTACTGTCGATACCGTCAGGGTGCTTAATTTCCCGCTGAGCTTTCGTACGCTGTTTGCCGTCCGAATTTAATAACTTCCGTGCTACGCACGCCATTCGAATCTGGTCAAAAGGACCTACGCATACCAAGCAATTGAATGAATCAATCAATCAACTTCATTTGTGTGCATTTCACAGACAGAGAAGCGGCGAATAAAAGCTGTTGTCTGACAGCTTGACGAGCCCGCCGCCCCCATTTTCAAGGGCTCACGGCAGCACAGCGACAGTTAGATTTTAATACAATTGAAAATGATGGTACATCATCTGGAAACAAAGGCCTGAACAAGAGAACAGCAACACGAGCAAAAAATAGTTATAAGAAAATAAAAATAGAAGAAAACGTACATAATAATAACCAATAGCGTTTACAAATTACAAGCGTAACATACTTGATGGACAATAAAACAAATCAAAATTAATTTACGACTACGGCACTAGAAGTCGCTGTGTCGTGTAGAAAAAGTGGTCAACGATTTGGAGTACTTGGTACTCTACTATGGGAGAGCATAAAGCCGTCCCGTAGACCTCACACTTGATGAGGTCCGGTTAAATGGTCTATTTGGCATCAATGTGTAATGGTTGAAAAGGGAAGGCAAGGTATGACACAAGCGCTGCATTGAAGAGTTTAAACGCGCGGCCGGTACCATCCATGTCTCCCCTTTTCGTGTCGCATAATTGTGTGTGTGTGTGTGTGTGTGTGTGTGTTTACAGGTAAGCGATCTCTCTTAGGTATATTCGTAAGTTTTCTTTGATTTCAAATTTAAAACGGACACATAGTCTATAACGATACAGGTTGTTATGCCAGCGAGTCCTCGTCAAACGGCCGTGCCTCTGAAAAAGGCAATCTGGGTCAAGGCCTGCCCACAGTCTGCCTGGCGCGAACGGCGTAAACACGCGCGGCGCGTCTCTGGCCCACGTGCATTGAGTCATCTGCGCACGTGACAGCGAGCCGGCGTTCTCGTGTCTGGTGGTCTGACGCATGGCGCGGCGACCCCCCATTGGAGGAATCTGCCCTGGCGACCAGCGGCGCTTCTGATTGGACTTTTTGGTTGGACCCGGTGTAAATAAAAGAAGCCCTGCGGCGCGTCGCGATCGGCGGTCCTGAGAGAGGAGGTCCCGTGTCGGAGAGCCGACATGTGTGCGAGTCAGCGGTCTTAGGCGAAGGGCTGACCTATGTGTTTGAGAGGAGAGCTCGGCTCTTCGAGTCTCTGTCGGCCCCAGTGCCGAAATTGTAACGCCTCTGTATATATGCTGTACATAAACCTTGTTTAACTCACCGTCGTCTCGTCCGCTCGTCTTATCAGCTCTGCGCAGAAGCAGTCGCGAGCTGATAAACCTACGCTACGCAACAGTGGTGGCTTCGGCGGGATCGGCCCGTCGTTCCCAACAGTGGTGGCATCGGTGGCAGCGTACGCAACAGTGGTGGCAGCGGTGGGATCGGTCCGCTTCGCAACAGTGGTGGAAGCGGCGGGATCGGTCCGCTACGCAACAGTGGTTGGCAGCTGCGGGATCGGCCGGCGTCAGCGACATCGATGCGGTGAGTGCCTGATGTTTTCCCCTCAGTTCACCAGACTACTCTAGCTCAGGTTGTAGTAGTTTAGAGAAGGGCTGTGTGAAGCATTGTAGTGAGCTTTGATCGTTTCAAGCAAAGTCGAAGTGCTTTGAAACCGAAGTTAATGCGGAGGGGGTAAACACTGGAGTGTGAAATATTGCTTGCGCGTCGTGCTAGTAGGCTTATAGTGGGTACGGCAAGTAAATTGTTAACAGGGGCAAACAGCAAGAGGCTAGTGTGAACGATGGAGAACCTTAAGGTGAAGGAACTCATCGAAATTTGTGAGGAACTCGGCATTACTTTAGGCCGTGCGAAACGAAAGCAAGCGATCCTTGAGATCATGAAGGATGAGGGAGTGTCGGCTGAGGAAGTCGATGAGGCCTGGGTGGATATTAAAGCACGCCGTGAGGAGGCTGAAAGGCGGGAAGTAGAAGCTCGCGAACGTGAGGAGGCTGAAAGGCGAGAAGCTCGCGAACGTGAGGAGGCTGAAAGGCGTGAACGTCGCGAGCGCGAGGAAGCTGAAAGGCGTGAACGTCGCGAGCGCGAGGAGGCCGAGAGACAGGAGCGCCTTGAGATGAAACGACTAGAATTGGCAATCCTACAGTGTTCGCAGGCGCCTAGCGTAGCTTCTCCAACAGTTCAGGTCAGCGGTTTTAGAATTAGGGACCAATTGCCACCGTTCGTAGTAGGCGAGGACATGGCGAAATATCTCGTCAAGTTTGAACACGTCTGTGAGCGAAACGCTTTGGAGCGGTCTCTTTGGGCGCGGAACCTGCTAGCTCTTCTTCCCGGCGAAGTGTCCGACGCGATAACTTGCTTATTGAGGGAAGCGTTTGAGAGCTATGACGAGGTTAAGGAAGTGCTCTTGAGACGTTATAAGTTGTCACCCGAGGCTTTCAGGCAAAGGTTTCGGTATGCTAAAAAGGGGAATGAGTCACACGTTGACTTCGCGTTTCGTCTTAAAGCCGATTTGATTGAATGGCTCAAGGGCGAAGGTGTTTATGACGACCGCGATAAAGTGGTGGAATGCGTTGCATTGGAGCAATTCTACCGCTGCATCGAGGAGGATGTCAGACTTTGGCTGCAGGACAGACTTGGGGAAGTACAGTTAAATAAGGCAGCTGAGTTAGCTGAGGAGTATTATGCTCGCCGAAAGTTGCATAGCAGGGCAGTGCGCGTTGAAAAGGATGAGAGAAAAGAGAGCTTTTCAAAGAAACCTGATCAACGGAAACCCGCTCCGCACCGTAATTTCAAGAAGGAACCGTCTCTTACGAAGGATAGTGTAGGGGAAGGGCAAACAGAAGCGGAGAAATCGAGTGAGGTTTCTACAACACAGGCATTTGAATCGGAAAACAAACGGAAGCCGCTAATCTGCTACAACTGTAAAAAGGAAGGGCACATCGCGAGAAACTGTCAAGAAAAATTTGCCTTCGCAACAATCCGAGAATCAGAAAAAAACATGCGGTTGTTGGAGCCGTATCTCCAAGAAATTAAAGTAAATAAGAAAACGTGCCGAGCGCTTAGAGACTCAGCGGCAACCATGGATGTTGTCCATCCTTCATTGGTGTCTCCGGATGATTTCACAGGAGAATGCGCGTGGATCAGGCAAGTCGCCGAGGAGCAGAGTGTTCGCTTACCAATCGCCACGGTTGTCATAGAAGGCCCGTTCGGTAAGCTTTGCACCGAAGCGGCTGTGTCTGCCGCGCTAAATGATCGTTTTCCTTATCTTTTCTCCAACAACTCGGAGCAGCTTCTCAAAGAGCAGGGCAAATCATTCTTCCCCAACTTAGCGTGCATGGCTCTCACGCGATCGCAAGCGCGAAAGCTTTCGCGGAAGCTGGACCTGGTTCCATGCGGTGAACTCTCAAGTGACCTTGTCGGCGGGTCGACGGAACCCCAGAAAGGAAAGTTTCCGCATGAGTCATGTGAGCAGTCACGCGAGCGGCCCGTCGCCGACACGGCCGGCGCGGTATGCGCTGGGGGAGACGACGTGGCGCCATTGAGTCAGAGCGAGAGGGTTGCAACGCTCTCGCCTGTAGCGGAAAGTTGGAGCGAGCTGCCGAGAGTTGATCGAGAGACGCTCATTCGAGAGCAGCGTGAGGATCTCTCGATTGAAGCGCTAGTGGAAAGCCAAATTGAAGCGCTAGTGGAAAGCCAAATTGAAGCGCTAGTGGAAAGCCAAATTGAAGCGCTAGTGGAAAGCCAGAAAAACGCGGCAAAAGAGCTGTCGAAGGAGCACTACGAGAAATCGGCGAAGAAGCGCACATTTGAAGTTGGTAGTCAAGTAATGCTGCTGCGGCCGTCCAAAAAGAACAAGCTTGAGGTTCATTGGGAAGGGCCCGCCAACGTATTATCGAAGCCTTGCGATTCAAATTATGAAGTGAAATTAGGAAGGCGGCCGGACAAAATTTACAACTTGATGAAACCATACGTTCAACATCAAGCGGTCGTAAATCTGCTGTTGAATGCTTCAGTGGAAGAGGAAGCAGAAAATTTGAGTTCTAGTGAGGTAACCGAAGGGGGATCGAAAGTAATCCGGGAGCAGATAAACCTAGAGCCTAGCTTAAGTGAAGGAGGACCTGAGAACGAGGACCTCAGAAAGATTGGTTCCGAGTTTGAAGACGCGTTTTCGGACCACCCCGGAAACATGAGGGTGATCGAACACGATATCGAGCTAAGCGGTGAGGAGTCAATCCGTAGCAAGCCGTATCGTTGTTCCCCTGTGCAACGTCGAAAGTGTGAGCCGCTCTTGGTGCCGCATAGGTATCGTCGCCTAAAAGTGGCCGGTTACTGAAGTGGAGCATGTTGCTCCACAGCGCAACTTTGACGTTCGCTAAAGAAAAAAAAAAGGAAAGGTAAACGCTAATGCAGGTGCATTGAGCAGTGCGTTCCAGCTAGTACCTTCTCAACCTTTCGGTTTCTCGCTGGCGATTCGGGGCAAAATTTTGACCTCATCACGACCTGGGCTGAGCGCTCTCGTTCAGAGTGATCTCAAGGGGCCAACTTTAGGTGGTATTCTAATCCGTTACGTTGTTGTACGTGGAAAAAAAATTGAGTTGTCATTTTAAGGGTCTTTTGTCCCACATGTGCCTCTTGATGTAGAGGGAACAAAATTCCGATAAACACGTAGATAGGTATATGTTGTATTATACTTTGTCTGGTGTTCTGTCGGGTGACCGAGGGCACTTGCTTGTGTCGTGTGTTGTCTGTTGTCGAACCGTTCTTAGCAAGTTGCAGAACCATCGACAAGTGCTGAAACCGAAGATGGTCAGAAGAGACGAGTGAAGCTGGTCGACAAGTTGTGGCGACAAGCCAGTGGAGCTGGGATCCGTCGTCAAAAATGGGATGTGTTCCCGGAACAGTTTGGAGCTGTATTCTCCCTATGGCCCTGGAGGCGAACCTGGAGGGACCTGGCGAACGAGCGCACCTGACATCCGAGCCCCGTGGAAGCAGCTCGTCTTTCCGGTGCATTGTCTGGCGGCGGGGGTGCTGTTATGCCAGCGAGTCCTCGTCAAACGGCCGTGCCTCTGAAAAAGGCAATCTGGGTCAAGGCCTGCCCACAGTCTGCCTGGCGCGAACGGCGTAAACACGCGCGGCGCGTCTCTGGCCCACGTGCATTGAGTCATCTGCGCACGTGACAGCGAGCCGGCGTTCTCGTGTCTGGTGGTCTGACGCATGGCGCGGCGACCCCCCATTGGAGGAATCTGCCCTGGCGACCAGCGGCGCTTCTGATTGGACTTTTTGGTTGGACCCGGTGTAAATAAAAGAAGCCCTGCGGCGCGTCGCGATCGGCGGTCCTGAGAGAGGAGGTCCCGTGTCGGAGAGCCGACATGTGTGCGAGTCAGCGGTCTTAGGCGAAGGGCTGACCTATGTGTTAGAGAGGAGAGCTCGGCTCTTCGAGTCTCTGTCGGCCCCAGTGCCGAAATTGTAACGCCTCTGTATATATGCTGTACATAAACCTTGTTTAACTCACCGTCGTCTCGTCCGCTCGTCTTATCAGCTCTGCGCAGAAGCAGTCGCGAGCTGATAAACCTACGCTACGCAACAGTGGTGGCTTCGGCGGGATCGGCCCGTCGTTCCCAACAGTGGTGGCTTCGGCGGGATCGGCCCGTCGTTTCTCAACAAGGTGATGAATGACGATAATGTGAGCAACTATCAACAGGTCAGAAGTTGCTGTCCCAGAAGGCACATTATAAGTAAACCGAATGAACTTTTTTCCCGCATTTTATGTAGTTTGTTCAGGTTATAAAATGTCGTTGGGCCCCAGACAAGTGTACAGTAGTTTAAATAGAGCAAAAATGTGATTTGTAAATAATTTTACCCGCGTGGAGAGAAGATGCTTGTGGCGGCCAACACCTTCTTGTTACGCCAGCACACGTTTTGATTACTGCACTAACATGACTATCGTATATGACTAACTTCGTATAAATACTCGGGAATTCATATAACATCTGACTTGAACTGGAAACATCATATTACCTATGTTATTAACAATAGCAACCGTATGCTAGGGTACCTACGACGCAACTTTAGCCGTGCCCCTCAAGCCGTGAAACTAACTATGTATAAAACACTAGTTCGTCCAAAACTCGAATATGCATGCTCCATTTGGGACCCTTTTCAACTGAACTTAACTCACTCGCTTGAAATGGTACAAAATAACGCAGCACGTTTCATTATAACTAACTACCATCGCACTAGCAGTGTTACGTCAATGAAACACAGCCTTTCACTGCAGTCACTTGAATCACGTCGCAAAGCATCTCGTCTCATACTTTTTCACAAGATATTCAATCATCCACTTTTGAAAGCTCAGTTCATTACCACTCCTGCCTATTAATCAGCTCGTTTAGATCATCAACATAAGGGACACGTCATTAGCTGCCGCACTAACACTTTCCATCATTCCTTCGTCCCACGCACATCCAACGACTGGAACCACCTTCCCTCGGACATGGTTTCCATGTCAAATCATGACTTGTTTTATTCTACAATACAGAAGTACTTACGTGATGACGCGTGAAGTGTATATTGTACATATATATCATTGTACCCTGTTTCCCCCATGTTTC
Organism: Rhipicephalus annulatus; assembly: GCA_013436015.1. NCBI lineage: Eukaryota > Metazoa > Arthropoda > Arachnida > Ixodida > Ixodidae > Rhipicephalus > Rhipicephalus annulatus. The sequence continues at coordinate 11,780 of WOVY01005836.1, read as the reverse complement.
TGATGGTACTTACACATAAATTCAGTGTATTGCCTACATCAAATTTACGTGTCTTGTAATTTTTATTGTTTTGATGCTACTTTGTTTGCTCTTGTTATAGTTTATTATCTTTTTTGTACCCCACTCCCCTCTGTAAAGCTACGTGCGATTGAGGGTAAAATAAATGAAATGAAATTAAATGAAATCCCAGGACATACTTCCAGAGAAATACCACTCCTAGACTCCTAAAATTATCATCTATTTCAACGCTGCGATTAGTCAAAAATATACCTGCATGAGGAGGGGGTAATTCTTTATTATTTGCTCTGAAAATAATAGCCTTTGTTTTACTTTCATTAATTATCATGTCATCTGCTAATTTTTATTGTGTCATTACGCATGCCTATGAAGTCATGTTAATACATAAAATCAACAGAGAACGTAATATGCTCCCCTGTGGAACTCCGCAAAGTACTCTTGAAGTCTCTGAACGCGCCTCATCGATTTCGACTATTTGTTGCCGGTAGTAGGTATTACCATACTAGTTCAGATGCACAAGTTTATTAGAAATTTTTGATTAACTAAGTCGAATGGTTTGGTATAATCAATGAACATCCCAAGCCCCGCCGCGGTGGTCTAGTGGCTAAGGTACTCGGCTGCTGACCCGCAGGGCGCGGGTTCGAATCCCGGCTGCGGCGGCTGCATTTCCGATGGAGGCGGAAATGTTGTAGGCCCGTGTGCTCAGATTTGGGTGCACGTTAAAGAACCCCAGGTGGTCTAAATTTCCGGAGCCCTCCACTACGGCGTCTCTCATAATCATATAGTGGTTTTGGGACGTTAAACCCCACATATCTATCAATCAATGAACATCCCAATCGTTATTAGCTTCTTCTCGAACTGCGTTAAAATATACTCTTTCTGGTGAGGCAGTGCCAGCTCTGTGCATTTATTTTTATGAAAACCGAATGGGTACTAGGTGAGTAGTTTGTTTTTTTTTTCAATGAAAATTATGATTCTATTATGTAATAGCTTCTCGAACACTTTTGACAAAATTGGCAAAACAGAAATAGGTCTCTAATTTCCTAATTTATTTTGATCTTCTTTCTTATATACCATAACTACTTATGCAATTTGCATTTTACTGGGAAACACGGAAGCATCCAAAGCTTGTGTATATGAACAAGAGCAGGCACTAGTATGTGTGCAGCAAACTTCACTGGTTGTATCTAGACACCGTCACTGCTTCTGCTAATATACAAGATTTTAGTTGTAGTAATACCTTGCTTGACGTCACAGAGTGCAAGAACATGGAATTCTCAGATTGTCGTTCTGAATAAACAGGAACATCAGATGATATTTGGTCAATGACTGCATTTGTTAGGAAATGATTGAATGTGTTAGCCATTTGAGCACCGGAAATCTTCTTACATCCGACTTTCAAATTAAAAATACGTCACACTGTGCTCGATTTGGATTCAGTAAGGCCTTCAACCTATTCCAAAACATTGTAACATTCCGTTAAAAACAGACATTCCGTTGTAACTTCTGAAACAGATGGGCAGTGCTCTTTTCGTTTGAATCGAAGCTTCTTGGTGTATTTCTTTATTGTTTAAACACAGCCAAGTCCTCTGTATGACGACAAGTGATGAAATTTCAATATAACCGGTCTAACGGGTCTTTCTTTTTAATCTCTTTCTGTAACTCTGGCGTTATCTATGGTTTGGGTTTTCCTGTTTTGTTACGCACTTTCATAGGCGAGTGCATTTCATACATTTGCTGGAATGCTTCAGTGAATAAATGATATGCTTGCTCAACGTCGCTGGCTCTGTGAATTACGCCACAGTTATTTCTACTAGGTGTTTCACGAAAGAGGCCTGATTCTCCAAATGACTGATGAAAAGGGTCGTACATGCACGCGTGCGTCATTTCCCCGAGCACAAAAAATGTGGACAAATGATCAAATGAAGAAACACCGGACTTCATGGAGTTTGTGATGAATGATCAATACAGAGGGAATCGCTTGTTATACGTGTCGACTGATTAACGGCATTGATGAAACCGTTCGAATGGAGAGTGTTTTCAAAATTCATAGAGGTCGTATTGCTATTGCACATATCGATACTAAAATCTCCGGTAGATACTAACTCGTACTTCCCATCAAAAATATCTGCTAGAAATTTGTCGTAAAAGTTCAGAATTTTTGAAGAATCGCCGTTTGGTGGCTGGCAACAGACACTAAATATTGTATGACCGCTTAGTACAGAAAGTATTTCATAGAAAGGCGTGCGATCGGAAAAGCGCTCAAGTTTCTGCGTATGTCGATTTGTTATCATGGAAACTCCGCTTCCCCGACCTTCTTCTCGGTTAAGATAATGGGCTTGATATCCAACCATTTTAAAGACGTAATGTTCGCAAGTACTCCCACGTTTCTGTGAGCATGATGCCAGGAAACTCAAATGAAAATTCGCCAAACAATTCTTCGAGGTATATCATTTTTTAATTAAATAAATACATGTTAGTGCACTGGGGCCTAGATTAGACACCATCCTGCCGAGCTCGTGTGGCAAGTTACATTCGTCCATCCTTCTTGGTGGGATATAACATGATATGCACTTAAGGTCAGTTGCAAGCTCATCAGGTCACTTGAAGATTTCACGTGCACTGCGCGTGCTCCTTCGCATTTTCGGAGAAACACTTTTCCAGGCCCAGCAAACTTAAAGCTTTATCATCCTGCCCTATCCTTTGTTGCTTTCAAAAATTGCCTACTGAAAGGCCCATGTATATATTGAAATTGTAGGTCTGGAGAGCGACTTTACGCAAACTCACTCGCTCAGTAGTTCCCGCCACCGAACGCAGCGCACGCTCTCCCAACCGTATGCCGCTTTCATGAACGCCAGCAGCGAGATCAGGCGCTTAGTCCCAACATCTAAGGAAGCTTCGCTCATCGGTTGTATTCGTGCGCGGAACAAGGGCTAGTTTTTTTATTGCGATAGCAATGATATGTGGATTTCTGCCGTCGCCTTCATGTCCAGGACACACACACACACACACACACACACACACACACACACACACACACACACACACACACCTATATATATATATATATATATATATATATATATATATATATATATATATATTGCTGCCTCTTTCTAATTACGCCGTGTCGGTCTTGCTTCTTCTCCTAGATTTTCTATATTTTATTTAATGTTTGTCCTCCCGTTTCGCTGTTTCTTCTTCTTTTTTTCTCTCTCTCTCTTTTCTTTCTTTTTTTCCTTTTTTACTTTTCTTTTGACCCCTTCCCTCCTGTCTCGACAGGCTATAAGAAGACACGGAACATGTGTAAATAGTATTATGCCTTGAAAAAGACGGGGTTCCCGTCGAAACGTCGTCACAATAAACAGTTGTTATGTGAAAGCGCATCTACTTTCATATTTATAACCTTGCGGCAACCGAAGTTATTCTTATATATATATATATATATATATATATATATATATATATATATATATATTATATATATATAGTCTGCACGGAACAGTAGCGTCGCATCATCGGCGTCTTGCTGGAAGCTGTAAGCTTAACGTAGGATCAAGGGAGTGCTATCTAGCATGCGTAAAATCAGGCCTACTCTAATCTGACGTGGATCATTGGCGAGCAAGCATGCGGAGCTTCAACGTCGATCCTGGAGAAATCTAGGTATTGGCAGGTTGTGGTCATCTGTATGGGCTGAACGAGCAGTCTAATCGGCCCTTTCATCACCGATATATCCACAGTGACTTGGCGGACAATATGCCCAACACATATGTGCGTCTCCGAGAAACTGGGTCTAAGAATTGCAACAAACCGCCAACAGGAAGCTCATGCGTGAAAACAAATTCCTTAACATGTCGTCTAAAAATCTTGTCCATGTGGCTGTCAAAGCTTTAAAAATGGCTAAAAGAGTCATGGACGTATCTAAAGATCTTCACCTTTCGAATCGTCGATAACCTCAGCCGCTTCTCTGTCGAAATCCGTTAAAAATGCGGTACATAGGACAGGCGATGCACATCTCTGAATGTAAAACAGATGATCGCGACTCACGGGCGCCGAGCACAGATGAAACTCAAGCAACGTCATAAAGCTGTCAAAGGCGCCGTGAAACTTTCTTCCGTTATATGCCTTCTCCCTTGAGACCTCCTGCTAGCCTATGAGTCTAATAACTTTTGTGAATTTACATGAACTGTATTGAAAACAACCTCAATAAAGGCTTGAAAGGCAATATACGCTATTCTGCTCAATACAGCTTCTAACTACTAAAGACAGCTGTGCGTCGATAGAAAACCTATTTCCAGCCTGTTAAGAACTGCGTAACACCGTTTGATTTCTTGACAAAAAAAAATCTACAACAAGCGCATTAAGATGCTTCAGTGAATCATTGCTTATATTTTGTTGCTACGATTCCCGTTCGCTAGCTAATAATACACCTGGATGGCACCTGAAATAAGTCGCTGATGTTCTGAGAATGAAGCTAGTTTCGAGTGACGCCTTTTCTGCTCTGTCTTCTTCATCAGGGCCATGACTGAGCGTGGTCTTCAGCGCATGTAATAAGGCGAGGAAAACACCCGGCGTGTGCCTTCTCGATACGAGAGCGCGAGGAAGAGACGTTTCCTTTGCGCGGCCCACTTCGGGCGCACATTTTTTTTTCTTTACCTCTCGAGGAATTCTAGAGCGCCGAGGAAAATTGAAATCGAAAAGCGCGGTGTGTTGCGAGAGCAGTTTTCGGCCGCGTTTCCTGGCCGACGGCGGGAAGCGAATCTAAAGACCCCCGAGAAGAAAAACCACGGGCTGCTATCATGAATGATTCCGAGACGAGATGTGCGCGGACCGCGAGCGTGGCAAAATTGCCCTGCACGGCGACGGCCCAGCCTCGTTGAGCGATCTGCGCCGAACGGAGCGTGTCACGGCGCATTGGCCTCGATCGGTTCACACGACAAGCCTTGTGTGTGTGTGGTATACTGGACTTGTTTACGGAGGTCGTTTTCTGGCAATGGGGGTGCACACGCACCGTTTAGTGGCTCATGTAACGTACTCGTGCAACGAGGACACTACAGGCCATTAATAAAACAAGACGAGACCAATGGTAAAATACCCATGGCGTTGTTTCTTTTTTATATTCACTAATTTCAATAAAACTTTGAACATGTTTTCTCGTAGGTCACATGTGCCAAGTTATACAACCGTAAGTAATTTACTGCCCCGCCGCGGTGGTCTAGTGGCTAAGGTACTCGGCTGCTGACCCGCAGGTCGCGGGTTCGAATCCCGGCTGCGGCGGCTGCATTTCCGATGGAGGCGGAAATGTTGTAGGCCCGTGTGCTCAGATTTGGGTGCACGTTAAAGAACCCCAGGTGGTCTAAATTTCCGGAGCCCTCCACTACGGCGTCTCTCATAATCATATAGTGGTTTTGGGACGTTAAACCCCACATATCAATCAATCAATCAAGAAATTTACTTCTTAGAAAAAAAATTTTAATTTGTAACCGATTCTGGAATCACACTTGCAAACGCGGGCCACTCTGTGTATGTGACGTAAGGGCCTACTTTAAAAAAAAAAAATGCGCTTTTCCCAGCATACGGATACACCGCACGCTTCCTTCTATGAGGTTATGATGACGTAAGCACACATCAGTTTTGTCAGCTGCATACAACGTGCTGGTCGTCGTTGACATCGGGTCGTACAATATTGAGCGACGTGGAGATTGATTCATTCTTCACGAGCCGGTGGGTCGAAATCAAAAAAGCGATGCTTTCGCGCTCAAATAGCAGCTGCAATTATCGCTGAACTTGTCGTTCAGACGAGCTGGTACAGCTTGATTCCGCGTCTGAAGGCATCGCCAATTTGCTTTTCACGCGTCAGAAGAGGCACAAGCGTTTTGTTTACACCCTGGCTATTCGGTTGGATGAATGGATGGAAAAAATGGATGGATCCATCCGGCTGTACCCTTTAGATCGGGCGGTTGCCCACACCACCTAGCCATAAAGTTCAGTACTATCACTGTGTGTTTAAGCATTAAATTTCACTCGCACCTCGATTGTAGACACCAATCACTTAGCCTCCTCTTGGTTATTTCTGCCCGTTTAAGGTCTATTTTGCCTTCACTGTCCTTAAACCCTTTGAAAAATTCGGTGTCATTATTTTCTGACTATACGTCGGAGCCCCTTACAGAACATTATCAAATGTTCAGCCGTTTCCTCCTCCACTGCACACGCACTACATAACGTGTCTGAACCTCGCATTTTGCTCGGTACGTCTTGGTCAGCAATACTCGCGTTCTGGCCTGGAACAGCAGAAAACTACCCCGAGAATTATCGTAGATCTTTTCTTTTACAATTTCCTGCTTAAAAGTTCGGTAGGACTCCAGTAATGATTTAGTAAGCATTCCCATCTTCCACGTATCCCTCTCAGTTTCCTTCACCTTCTTTTTAACTGATGTTTCCTTTGGCTTGATATTCTGCTGTTGTCTAAATACTTGCTTGCCAGTTTTCGAGTTCGCTTCTTCCATTTAGTATCAAGATTCTTCATGTACAAGTAGCTGAAAACTTTCCTAGCCCAACGCTCCTTTCCCATTTTTCTCAATCGCTCCTCAAATTCTATGTTGCTGCTAGCTTCCCTGCACTTAAACGATGTCAATCTCATGTCACCCTGTACCCCCTGATTTAGAGTATTCCCGTGTACTCCCACAGCAAGTCTACCTATGCCAAGTTGCTTGATTTCCAATCTTGCTTGAGCCTCTGATTTTATGTGCTAGATCGCATTGCGAAAGTCAAGCCTGGGACCGTGACACCTTTTTAAATTCCTCTCACAATGTCATACCTATTGTAGTTCCACAGTGCCCTATTTTTCATAACAGCTGCATTGCTGTTACCCTAAGCCATTACGTATATTTCGTGCTCCCTTAAGTACTCAGCCCCGTTGTTTATTCATACGCCCAATTATTTGTATTTGTCCAATATTTATAGCTTGACTTCCTGTATCTTATGTTCACTGCCGGTGGTGGGTTGTAGCGACATCACCTTGCAGATCTCGTAACGTCATCGGAGACGGATTTTCATGAAGTCATTCCGTACCCACCATGGAAGACGGAGCAGCTCCCTGTTTTGGTTCTGACTGATCGTACATTGCTTAATTAAAGTTAGTGACGAGTGCCTGAGCATAATAAACCACTTTAGCTTTTACAGGAGTGTCGAAACTAATTGAAAACAGCATTATCTCAGCATGGTCGAAAATGTGCCGTAGTTTTCCTTTAACGTCCCAAAATCACTATATGATTATGAGAGACGCCGTATATAGTGGAGGGCTCCGGAAATTTCGACCAATTAGGCTTCTTTCAGGCGCACCCAAATCTGAGAACACGGGCCTACAGCATTTTCGCCTCCATCGGAAATGCAGCCGCCGCAGCCGGGATTCGATCCCGTGAGCTGCGGGTCAGCAGCCGAGTACCTTAGCCACTAGACCACCGCGGCGGGGCGGAAGCCACTTCTCGTCGTCCTCTTTTACGTGCGAGTTTTTTCCTCGTCTACCTGAGCGTTGCGTGTGGGGTGTGGTATCTGTTATGGAACGTTCGTTGATAATGATGATGAATTAGCGATGAGTGATTCTTTATTTTTCATAGCCACTGTGCGTAGGTAGGTATAGCGTTTGCGCCACGGCCATGTAGCTGCCGTTTTAGCTGTCCCAGATAACTTGAGCGAAGACTAAAAACGAAAGGTATACTTCAGAGGCTGGTTGAAGCAAACGTATAATATTCGCACTGGCTTACATTTATTAGCACGATTCGCACTAGCTTATATTTATAATATTCGCACTAGACATATTTATTTAACCCCAAGCTAATTAATTATTTTACAGCGAAAGCTGTCATGAAATCACAACAGGGGTCACGTGCGCCGTAGTTGTCAGCCGCCGGTGTCTGTAACCGCTATCGCATGAAATGAAAAAAAAAACTTGGTAAACAACAAAAACACAGCGAGATTCGAACAAGAATCCCCTGCGTGCCAGCCCAGTGTTCTCGCAGATCCACGGTGGTGCTTGAACCTCCGTTGCAAACTTGCCTTAGGCAGGCTTGATGTCGTAATCGCATTAGTATTAGTAACAAAAAAGTAAAGGAACAACCAGGCATTGTCCAATGCGAATTGCCTAACGAGTGGGTCGTCCAATGCTCCAACCCATTACAAAAGCTTGTTCTTGTTCACCTATTAGCTGTGGCGCATACCATTAGCTGTGGCGCATACCATTAGCTGTGGCGCATACCCACTTCAGGCATAATTCTTCACCCGTCATCAGCCACTGCGCAAAACATTTGCACAAAATTCCTTCCAAATGCACAGTGAATACCACGCTTCTACGAAGAATGACAAAAGGTGGTTTAGTGAATGCTGACCTACTACACAAATATTATTATTATTTATGGCGTACTGTTTACCCCCATTTTGCTGTGATTGTGCAGCGCGTTCCGCGATGGCCTGGCGGTTTTAAAATGATTTCTTTGCGTTCTGCAAACAATTTTTGCCACCTATCTATCTATACGTCCATCCATCCATCCATCCATCCATCCATCCATCCATCCATCCATCCATCCATCCATCCATCCATCCATCCATCCATCCATCCATCCATCCATCCATCCATCCATCCGTCCGTCCGTCCGTCCGTCCGTCCGTCCGTCCGTCTCCTTACGTCTGTGTTCTCTGGTGATCACCCCCTTTAAAGGGATCATGATACCCAATTATCGACCACAATCTGTGTTGTCTGGGTTGGTCCTTGTGCGTTCACAAACACGCTGGCAAAATTTCAGCGCATTCGGTGGTGCCGGTAATTTGCAATAGAGCCCCGCAGCGGTGGCCTAGTAGCTAAGGTATTATTCCACAGTGCCTAAGTAGTTAATTAACTAAGATAAACGATTAAAATTATTAATGTCCACTCAAGGGCCACGTGCGTTTCATTACATTGTAGCAACGCTTCCACTTCTGGCCACGCAGCGTACTTACGCGCTGACGTTCATATATCGAACTTGTCTAGCAACATTTATACATGCTGCCAGGTGATTTATTCCGGAGTCAAAAGAAAGAGCGCGAATGCCCCGCCGCGGTGGTCTAGTGGCGCGACACGTCGGCTTATCGCTTCTGTTGTTGCTAATACTCATCTTCTTGTTTGGCATCCATTGCGCAAGTGCAAGCAGCTTTATATAAAAATCTGCAACTCTTCAACATATGCCTGTGTGCGTGCAACATTTGTACATATACTTAACGTTCTTTATTAACGTGTCGCTCAACATGAGCGCGCCTTTCCCGCGCATGCTTCGGATAACGCCAATTCCCGAGATACGTGGGATCTGCCGAATTTTTATATTACCCAACTTTTTAATAATTGGCCAAAAACCTAAAATGTGGACACTGAGCTGTAGTGAACTTTCAGTAGCCGCTGACTGAATTTCTTCCTGTACGATACGTCTTACGCTGGCATTTTTTCCGGGTTGTAATGAAAGCCTGCGAAATTTGTAAAGGAGCCACCGCAAATGCACTGCCCCGAAATCAAGCGGATTCGCCGCCTGGTGGCCACTGGCTGAAGCACGCCTAGTGTGGGTTGCTCTCTGCATCGTCTGCTTGCAACATAAGGTAATAATGTGCGCACACGTCATGCTCATCCTTGAAGGCCGGTTTGTCCCGTTAGTGCAAGTTTAAGTGCCTGTGCGTTTGTCTAGCATGATCTACCCGGACATTTGGTCTTTCTCGGCTGTGTATGCGCTGCAATAAGATCAGTTCGTGCCGAGACGCTGTGTATCGTTCCCTCTGTTGGCCAGGATCGTTTTGGTGCCGCTTCGTAGTTGAAGCACGTCGTAAGGCGCCCTTGGCGTCAGGAGGAATATTCGATATCGTGTGAGTGCATCGTTTGAGTGACTTAGAATAAGAGGCATTTTCCTTGTTGTTAGGTGTCTAACTGCGGCGCTGTGGCTTATCGGTTATGCGATAAGCTTTGTGTTTGAGATATCATTTTATTGTAAGCTCGTGGTCCCACTACAGCGAAATATTTCTGTCAAATTCTGACTCTTCGGCACTTGAAAAGAACAGAAAAGGCAACGGCACAGAGGTGATTAAACTTGAGTCACCGTGCGCTATTTGAAAATTATGTGAAGTTTATACAGACACCTGCGTGCTCAGATTGCAGTTTTCTTAAAAAAATCCAGTGGCCAAAATTAATCCAGATGACGTGAATGGTGGTTATGTCGTATAAAATCATGAAAACGTACGTCATTTTTTTTTAATTTACACATTATCTTGAGCGCTTTTTTGGCGTTGTTGTGGACTGATGCAAGGAGCGGAGATTGTTCGCTTGATATATATATATATATATATATATATATATATATATACTTTTGTCCTATCAAATATTCGAAACTGTGTTGCGTCACTGACTTGCAGATAATGTAATAAAGCGGTGTGCTGAACTGTTACCTTTTTATACTGTTTTGTAGTAAGAACAGGCGTGCTGAAGCACTGTCAACTACGTGGATTTCCCGAATAAGCTTATCGACTGTCATATGTTCATTTCGCGAAGAACTGAATAAGAAAAAATAATGGGAATGCGTGTTCGGGGTTATTTTAGCTCATCGTCCAAGAATATGGGATTTCTTCTCTTTTTATTTTTAGTTCTAAGATTGGCGTGCATGAAGGCAAACAATGAATAAGTCGCACTAGCTGCTGCAGTGCGTACTAAGCGGCACACAAGGTCAATGCCTACAAATAAGAAATATCATAGAAAATTGACATAGAGCAAAAACTCAGTCGCCAAACGCGAACATTCCTTTCATTGGCAGATTGCGTTTCTCACACAAGTAATAGTGTAATTGAGCGAGCTTCGTGCAACCATTCTGCAATGGACAACATACGTATTACGAGTAAGCAGCCGTCGACTCATTTTATTAGCCGATAATGAGCTAACACCGCTCACAAAAAAAAAGTACCGTTGCGTATGCGCGTCGGTGGCCCCCTGTCTACGTAAACGCAGTGGCAGTGCTGCCACCTGTAGCCGGATCTCGGGGCGAATAGTGCTCCTCTCAAGAGTGCCACCGGTGCACAAGGTCGTCTGTGGCATGGCCTCCGAGATTGCGCGCTGACGGGTTTCTTTCCACCCCTCCCAATCGCCGTGCTCCCTAGAAAGAAAAAGGGAAGGAAGAAAAAAGCGCGCTCGGCTGTCGTGAGAAGGCGCGCTGACTGAAGGTTTAAAAGATTGCGAACAGCGCTTTACTGTTCGAAGCAGGTCGGGGTTGCCTTAGAACACGTAGTCATAAAGCGAGATTCAATGAAGAATAAGGTACATGCTGTGGGGGAGCTAAGGAAACGCGGTGGGACATGTTCTGATTGAATGCGGCGACATACACCCGGGTATGCGTGTGGATACAAGCCTACATGAGGCTTTGGGTTTTAGAGACAAACGCGGAAAGCTGAACATGGTCCAGCCGAATCGAGCTCGTGGTTTTGTTTTTGGCTGCTTGAGGAAGCAGGTAATATTTGTGCGTCCATTGAAAATGTAACAGAACCATATCGCTGGTGGTTCGATTTTGGTTTTTGGTAAGGAAATCAAGGAGCGACTGGATGCCGTCTATGGTGAGTCTTCGCCTTCGATGGTAACCGTCAAAATTGCTTCAACGAGTTTAAATATGGTCGCATGTCGATTTTTTATGAGTCTTGCTCAGGGGCCCCGCAAATTCCTACCACGGCCCATAGCGTGGCAAAAATCCGCGACCTCCTATACTGGCACC